>APFE030831687.1:237007-313746 GCA_000404065.3 Pinus taeda
CAGTCTTGCTGGGGTATACATCTGGCTGAAACCTTTGAATACAGAAGATAATCAGGCTCCACACCCAATAGAAAGAGGATATAAATTCCCAACAGCGGTTCCTATAGACACGGCAAGTAAAAAGAAATATGAAACCAATGCCAAACCTGTCAATACATTATTGGGAAGTTTGTCACAATCAGAGTTTGTCAAAGTCATGCAGCTCAAATCAGCCAAAGAGATATGGGACAAAATTGTTTAAAGATACGAAGGAGACTCTTAGGTAAAACTTGTTAAGCTTCAAACTCTTAAAATTCAGTATGAAACTCTTAAGATGCATAGTGATGAGAATATAGCTAGTTATTTCTTACGTATAGATGAGGTTGTTAATTGTATGAAGAATCAGGGTGAAGAAATAAATGAAGTTACCTTAGTTGAGAAAATTTTGAGATCCTTGTCTGCTAAATTTGAATCAAAAGTGTCTACCATAGAAGAAAAATAGGATCTACAAAATATCACTATGACACAGCTTCATGGAATCCTAATTTCGTTTGAGATGAGAAAAGGAGGTCCATCAGATATGAGAGAAGCTGCATTTAAAGCTTCAACAAAAGGAAAAGAAAAGGAAGAACACAATGAATCAGGACACATTTCAGAAGAAGAAGATGAGGTAAATTTTGTCAAGAAGCTTCAACAGGGTTCTAGAAGGTTCAGAGGTAAGCTACCTTTCAAATACTTTTCTTGTGGTAGAGTCAGTCATTATGCTACTAGATGTCCTCATAAAGATAAATATGAAAAAGGAAAGGAATATGCAAACGGGAATAGGAAACAAGTTGTGAATATAAGGAGTTACTATACTCATGAAGATAGCGATGGTTTATCTAATAGTGATGAAGATGAAACTGGTCAAGATTCCAAAATTCTCATCTCTTATGATAGCAATTACATTTGGGATAGTTGTTAGGATATTACGACACATAGGAATAGTTTCAGTCACTTGTACTTCCCCTGAAGTTGATGCTACCTTATACCATCAACTTGTAGGAAAAATTTTGTATCTAACCCATACTCGTCCTAATCTTTCCTTTGCTGTTGGTCTTATTGCTCGGTTTATGCAAACCCCACGTGAAAGTCATTGGAAAGCAACTAAAATAATACTTCGCTATGTTCGAGGTACAGTTCAGTTTGGCATTCATTACAGTGCCGAAGCATCTCCTCTATTGGTTGGTTTCACTGATTCTGATTGGGCTGGTGATCCTGATGATCGGAAGTCTACTGTCGGTTATGTGTTCACTCTTGGTTCAGGACCTATTACATGGGCTTGCAAGAAAAAAGGTTCCATTTCTCTTTCTTCAGCAGAAGCAAAATATCGTGGTTCCGTAGAAGCTAGTAAGGAAGCCTTGTGGCTTCTTCAGATCCTATCAGAGTTTGGCTTTCAGCAGCAGCATCCGACTACACTTTGGTGTGATAATCAAAGTGACATTCAACTATGAAAATATCCAGTCCAGAATCAACGTAGCAAACACATTGAACTACACATGCACTTCATCAGAAAGCTCATTCATGACCATGTTCTTGGAGTGCAATATTGTTCAACAGATGATCAAGTTGCAGACATCTTTACAAAGGCTCTCATAGAGGCGAAGTTTACTAAACTTTGATTTATGGTTGGATTTCAGGAAGTTGTCACTAAGGGGGGATAGGCTCTAGTCCCTCCTTCCTTCTCCTATTGTGTCATATTTGTAAATCCTTCAATCCTATCCCAAGTTTTCTTAAGGGGGGATGTTAGGATATTCTGACGCATAGGAATAGTTAAGTATAACTTGGTCTAGTATAGAGTTAGGTAAAGTGTGTTTCTTTACTATGTACATTTGTAACTTACAATCCGATGATCACGATATGTAGTGATCCGACGGTTCATTCTCTCCTCGGTATTACCGACACTTGATCCATGGCTTAAAACCCGATTGGTCCATGAATTCTATTTAAAGCACATGGAGGGTCATTTGTAGGTTAACCCATTCACGAGAGAAGCTTATGTAAATTTTCATTATTTTATTAATAAATTGCCTGAAGTGGCCGCGTTGGCTCAGGCCATGGACTGTTTCCCTCTTTGAGGGTTTTAACCACATCAAAATACCGTTGTATTGATATGTGATCTATTTGTGAGCGGTGTCCTTTGGTGTTCTATCTGAGGAACTTACCCTGTAAATTCCTACAATAGTTTAGAAGAGGATGGTGATGATTTATCTAATAGTGATGATTATAGACCTCTCATGGCTTATGACAATGATGATTTTTGGGATGCTTTAGAAGAGGAAAACTTTCCTGAAGAAATCTCTAAACTCAAAATCTATTTAGAAGAAAATAATATGATCATATAGACTTTGACATACCAACTTGCCGAAAAGGAAAAACACAATGAAAAAATAGAATGCCAAATTGTGGGTCTAAGAAAAGATCTTGAAAAAACAAAATCTTTCAATATTAGATTTGCTAAAGGATCAGAAACTTTAAATGAAATTATCAAAGTTCAGTGTTCTCCTCTGATAAAGGCATGTCTTGGATATACTGAAGAAGCATCTCAATCACATAATCCATCAACCTCCACCAAAAGCTATCTTGATGTGGCAAAGACCAGTGAACAATATGACAATCGTCACCAAAGGCATGAAGCTAATCACCAGGTAAATCATACTCAATTTTCTCCAAGGATGAATATCAATAGAAGCCACAACCAACCTCAAGCTAATAATACTCAATTTTCTCCAAAGATGAATATCAATAGAAACTACAATCAACAAGTAAATAGGATTGATAGTTGCAGAAACTTCTTTAATGGGCAATGTTTTTCATATCATAATTTTGGGCACAAAGCTACTCAATGTTTTTCTTACAAAACCATTATACTAGAGAAGCATGAAATGAAAGGAATGTAACAGGGATCAATAGAAGTTCCTATAATAAGTTTTCTCCTCTTGAAAATGAAATAGAATGATCAATTTGTAACAACTTTGATCATGAAGAATCTGAATGCAGGAGAAAATTTCGACAAACACCTCAAAAAGAGAAAACTCCATTAAATCCCAAGATATGGAGAAGGAAATAATACCAAACAGAGAGATGTGGTATAGCCTTGTATGTAGAAGGATAAGAAAATCAATGGTACATCAACAGTAGATGCTCCAAACATATGACATGTGACAAGGAGAAACTTCACTCGTATAATTCCATATAAAAGGAAAAGAATGTCTTATTTGGAAATGACACTCCAACTGTCATAAAAGGTAAAGGTTTTGTTTTCTTTAAAGAAAAGGTTAAAGCTGGAAATGTTATGTATGTAGATGGTTTAAAGCATAACTTGTTGAGTGTCAATCAAATGTCTGATCAAGGAAATGAAGTGGTGTTTCGATCAAAAGGATGTGTTGTTCATGAGCTTGATACAGGAGAGACTGTGATCAAAGGTACAAGAAATCCAAACAACTTATACATACTCAAAGGAGGACAACAACAGTGCTATCTAAGAAAAAATGATGAAAACTGGTTGTGGCATAGAATATTTGGACATCTAAGCTTTTCTCAAATAAGAAAAGCATGCAGACTCAAGGTTGTTCGCAATCTTTTAGATGTTAGCATCCCAGAAAATAGAATATGCAAACCATGTCAAATAAGTAAGAAAACTAGAGTTCACTTCATGGAAAAATAAGGGTCAGTTACTAAGCCTCTTGAACTTATCCATACTGATTTATGTGGACCAACAAGGAAAAAGTCACCTCACGGAGAAGAATACTTTATTTTGTTCGTTGATGATTTTTACAGAATGTGTTGGATAGGTCTTCTAAAGCATAAAGATGAAGCATTTGAAAATTTCCAAGCCTTCAAAGCTTTGATTGAAAATGAATCAGATCGAAAAATCAAATGCCTCAGATCTGATCGAGGAGGGGAATTTATATTGAATGAATTCTTTGACTTTTGTGAACAACGTCGAATAAAAAGGGAATTCTCCACTGCAAGAATACCTCAAAAAAATGGTGTAGTAGAAAGGATGAACAACACAATTCAACAAATGGCTCAAGCCATGCTAGATGAATCTAGAACTCCTGCAACCTTCTGGGGTGAAGCTACATTCGCTACCATGACTATTATCAACAAAGTAAAAGTTCAGGTAAATATCACTCAAACTCCACATGCAATTTGATATGGTAAGACTCCTACTGTAAAATAATTTAAAGTTTTTGGAAGCAAATGTTTTATCAAAAGGACTGATGAAAAACTTGGTAAGTTTGAACCTAGAGTAGACCAAGGAATTCTTCTTGGTTATTATTCCAGAATTAAAGCATATAAATGTTGTAATAAAATACTTGGGAAAATTGTTGAAAGCGTTGATGTTGTAGTTGATGAAGCATGTAGAAATTCAAAATAGATAAAATCAATAGAAGATTATGACAATGAGGAAGATGGGGATTACTTTCCCACATCAAATCAAAATTATATTGAAGCAGAAACCAATGAAGCACTAGAAGAAGATATAATGGTAGAAGAAAAGACTTCGTCCAGGTATGTTCAGAAAATCATCTAGAAACTCACATTTTAGGAGAAAGGGAGACTGGTGTACAGACAAGAAGAACTATTACAAGGACCTCAAGCTATCTAGCATTACTATCCTCCACCGAACCTCAAAATGTAAATGAAGCATGCAAAGATGAATGTTGGGTCAAGGCCATGGATGAAGAACTTGAGAAAATTGAAAATAACAACACTTGGGAATTACTTCCTAGACCTCATGACAAAAATATTATAGGAACTAAATGGATATTCAAGAACAAGGTGAATGAAAATGGAGAAGCCACTAAAAACAAGGCCATACTTGTTTGTAAAGGTTATGCTCAATAAGAAGGTATAGATTTTGAAGAAACTTTTGCACCTATTTCTAGGCTTGAAGCCATAAGAATGTTTCTTGCTCTTTCCAATTTTCAGAAATTCAAAGTATACCTAATGGATGTAAAATCAGCCTTCCTTAATGGAGATTTAGAAGAAGTTTATATTGAACAACCAGAAGGATTCATTCTTGGAAATGATGCAAAACGTGTATGCAGACTCAAAAAGGCTCTCTATGGTCTGAAACAGGCTCCAAGGGCTTGGAATTACCGCCTTGACAAATATCTACACCAACAAGGTTTTACAAAAGGTTTTGCAGATAGAAATTTATATACAAATATTGAAAATGATAAACTGCTAATTATTATTATTTATGTTAATGATATCACTTTTGGTAGCAATGAATAATCCATGATTTAGAATTTTGCTTCAGTAATGCAGCAAGAATTTGAAATTTCCTTGCTTGGTCAACTTACCTATTTTCTTTGTCTACAAGTTCAAAAACTAAATATGTATTTTTCTTTCACAAACTAAATATCTCAAGCATATCTTGAAAAAGTATGGAATGGAATATTCTAAACCTATATGTACTCCAATGGTAATAGGATGCAGTCTCAGCTCAAATGATGAATCAGCAACAGTACATCAACCAACTTACAGGTCCATGATTGGCATTCTATTTTATCTAACAGGTACCAGACCTGACATCATGCATGCAGTAAGAATAGTTGGAATATTCCAAGAAAATCCAAAGGAATCACACTTTCAAGCAGTCAAAGGAATTTTCAAATATCTTCAAGGAACCCAGGACTTTGGACTATGGTATCCTAGAGATGAAAAGCTTACTCTCCATGCATATACAGAAGCAAATTGGGCAGGAAGTGTTGATGATAGAAAAAGCACTAGTGGTGGTGCATTCTATATGAGTTCCAGGTTAGTGTCTAGGTTCAACAAGAAACAAAGTTCAATTGCTTTATCTACAATTGAAGTAAAATATGTGGTTGTTGCATCTTGCTGCACACAACTACTTTGGATGATGCAAACTTTGCAAGGCATTCAGATCACATGTCTTCCACCCATCTCCATTCTATGTGATAATACAAGTGCCATCAGTATTTCAAAGAATCTTGTCATGCACTCCAAGACCAAGCACATACCCATCAAGTACCATTTTCTATGAGAACGAGTTCTTGAACAAAAGGATAAAGTGGATTATGTCCCCTCCAAAGAATAGGTTGTTGATATATTCACTAAACCACTGCCTAGAGAAACATTTGAATATCTTAGACAAAAGCTGGGAGTTGTTGATGCATCATCCTACTATTAAATCCGTTTTTCCAGAGGAAGTTTACTACAGGCTGGTTTCATGAAGTATATGTGTGGGTACACGTGGGTTGCCTTGGATGAAACCACATATATGTTTTTCTAACAAAAAAAAAATAGTGGTAGCACAAGTTCAGGGGGAGCGTTCACATTCCACATTATTGGCATTATGGTTGCTGAACTCATCTATTTCTTACTTGCATCAGTCATTAGTGTGATATAACTTCTTCTGTCATGGTCTATATTCCAATGAGTTCTATTGGTCATATGATGTAATTTATTTCCCCAATATCCTTAGGATGGATGATGTAATAATTTTTGTATTTATTTCATGTATAAACTTTGGTATATCCCCACTTGGTTGGGCAGATGAGTCAAATATGGTGTATCCCCACTTAGTTGGGTGATTTATGTATGGATGGTTTAGTGGTCATAGGGAGGTCATACTCACTTTGTTGAGTTATGTTGTCATGTTATTATATTGAATCATCTCTCTACAGACTCGGCATGTAATCAGAGGGAGTATGGATAGCATCATGCAAAGGAGGAGAGTAGAGTGGTCTGCCCTTTTCCCTTGATGTCAAAGGGGGAGAGTATTTTGGTTTTTTGGTGTTGTATGGTATCTCTAATTGACTTTACAACTTGCAATAGTCAACACCATCATGGTTTCCATCAAGTCCAAAGGGGGAGATTGTTGGCATTATGATACAAGTATTGTCCTTAATGGAAACTCTACAGGTCAACTTAGGTTTGATAAGAGGCTAATAGGAATATTTAGAGGCAATAGGGTAGTGGTACAAAGGATCAAGAAGATGGAACTAAGGCCTTTTGATCAAAATAAATAATTTTAAGGAAGAATATGATGTAAGAGCAGTTTAAGAGATACACACAGGTTCACTTAGTCTCTTCCTAAACTATGAATACTGAAGACAATCATGTTGGGAAAGTTCCATTGTTAAATGGAAACTTTGATGTATGGAAGGTAAGAATGCGAAATTTCTTAATGGCTCAAGGTGTTGAAGTATCAGAATCAGTGATCACTGACAGCATGATGGAAGGAGAATCCAAGGATATAATACAAAATCAATGAATGCAATCTTGAATGGGCTACCAGATGCTATAAAAGTCAAAGTGGAGAAATGTTCATCGCCAAAAGGTACGTGGGACAAAATTCATGATCTTAACTCAAAAGTATAATTGACCATGATTATTAGTCAAGAAGATGATGGAAATAAAGAAGGAAATCCAAAATCCATTAAGGAAGCTTAAAACGTGGGTGAATACATCAATGCCAAGGAAGACCTAGAAGATGAAGAGAGTAAAGATGACTTTGAAGAAGATATCATGGTGAAGATTGTACCTTCCCTAGAAGAGATAAGCAGTTTGAAAAAGTAGAATGATGATCTCAAGAAGAAATCACAAGATGGTGACCATGACCTTGACAAGACAAGGAAGGAAGTTAACCTATTCAAGCTTCAAGTTCAAGAAAGAGATGAGGAACTCACCAAGATTAAGGAGGAATTTCATCAAAACAAGAGAAAGCGTCATGAAGAAATCATATCCATGACAAATCAATTGGATAAGGAAAAGAAAACGGAAGAATGTTTGTCAAGCCACCTTGAAAAATTACACAAGATCTTGAACAAACTTGAAGCAAAAATTGGTCAATACAAGGAAGAGGTATCCTCCCTTAGATCTCAACTAGAAGAAACAAAGAAGCAACCACAAGGAGATGAGAAGGTGATGGAAGCTTTGGAACTCATAGAAGGACAAGTTGAGGATGCAGAAAAGGAAAGAAAAAACATGATATGGAATCTAGAATAAAAGTATGAATAGATATTCAAAATGAAATTATATATCATCTCCCTTAAAGTAGAAGTTAATGGAAAAACACGAGTTAAGGAATAAATTGATAAACAACTAGCTAAGAAAAATGATGATTATGAAAAATTGGAAGAAGAAATTATTTCACTAAGGAAAGAAGTTGAATTGTTGAAAAAAATCTTGAAAAGTTATCAAGCCTTGGATGAATTGCTCAGCCATCAGAGATATCCATTTGATAAAATAGGTCTCGGTTATATAGGTGAATCGTCAAACAAAAATGAAGCAACTCTTATTGCTTCAAACATCAGAGATGTGGAGAAACTTGGAAGAAACATTGATGTCCTCAATTCTAGCAAAGGAAAAGAGAAGAGTCAAGATGAAATTGGAGGAAACCTTACTCCAAGAAGATGTGAATATGGTGTCAAGGTTGTAAGAGGCTATAAATCTGATCAGACGCTTCAAAGGAAGAATGATTTTAGAATTGAATCAAGGAAATCATCATTTCTCAGGAACGAAAACGTATTTCATGGTTATTGATATTCCTGCTCAAATTTTGGACACATGGCTAAGCAATGCGGAGGCTATAAAGATCCCTATCAATTTTCCAAAAAAATATTTTAAAAAATAAACTATGCTTTCTCTTTCATGTTTAATATTGAGTGCTTCAAATTTCATAGCATTGGACATGTGCCTCGTGATTGTAATTTTTTTGCAGTTGCTAAACAAGCTCCAAGCATAACTACTAAGATAGAAAAGAAAGTCAGACAAGTCTAGAGAGAGAAGCATATTGGATCAAAAATCATCTTGAACACTCAAGCCAACAACACATGTTTTTGATTTGATGAATACATATCTGATATATTTTGATGATGAGATTCCTCCAAGAAGAGACCATCCATACAGGTAGGGGGATCTTGTGATTCTTACAAAATCTATCTATGAAGAGCCCTATGAGTCACATATGGAAAATTGTGCTACGAGGCATATCTCAAATAGATAATCTCCCAGAAGTAACTCCATTGAAGAAAATGAGCCATTGATTGAAGATAACTTCCACTTATAGCAATTTATCATGTCTGAATAAAACAAAAATCTAGAGGAGATTATGTAGGTAGAAGGAGCCAATTGATCATCTATGATTGAATTGTAGACAATCACTAACGTTGGAAAATGATGGGTTGCTAAGATCAAACTAATAGATGCAAATATCCTATATGGAAAAGTGAAAATATCCCGATCTCCCCTCTACCGAGACTCCTTCAGTCGATTTAGTTCATTTTTGGGGATCTAAAGAATTTGATCTATCGAGGTTTTTATCTATCAATGTTTGGACATCAGATCCAATCCACAATATCTTCACTAATAATTGTCCAGTCACAACCAACAATAACCATATGCACTCACCTACAAACATTATGAAGCTATCGGCGTTTGATGGCGTGTCATTTGAAGGTTTAGACATTGGCCACCATGATGAGGCACTTCATCTTTCGCTGATGGTTATATCAGGTCCTCACATCCTTGACGAAGCCTATGAACAATTTCAAACTAGGGTTTATGAAATTAGGGTTTCTGTGTTTGAATCCTTAGGGATCTCAGTGACACCTGACAGAGGCCCCCCTTTTCAGGGTTATCAAGTTGATCATCCTCTACATCATGATAGGGTTGTTGATCGGATTAATCTGGTAGATTCCTTTACTAGTTGGCAACATCTTTCCTTACTTGAATTGGATTTAGGGTTAAGCATAAATGGATGTATGTTATGGCTGGATGACTATAAATTTCATGCTTTTAGTTCAATTTACCAGGATTGGGGTTTCATTTTGCCTTGAAAGATATTCTCTGACACATTTCCCTATAAGTGGATGAGATGTTTTTTTCTATTGTGCATGCTTTACAGGTAAGCATGTTATTTTTTTCACAACTCATTCCACAAATTCAAATTGTCGTTATATTTTTTTTTTGCAGGTTGGGAACTAATTTGGTGGCTACATTGGAAGTTTGATTCACATAACCAAACCTATGCTTTGGTTACTTTAGGATTTATGATTTAGACTAGTTAGGTTTTAGTTTTGCTTATTAGTTCGTTGATTATAGTTTTATTTATGATTTAAATTTGTGATGCTTCATTTTCATTACTATAGTTAGTTAGTTCCCTGCTTATTGTTTTTGCAATCATGTCCTTGCATTTGTTTATTGTTGCATGGTATTCATGAAATCTTTGCATATGCATTGCATTGGTTGATCTCTTGTGCACATAGCATTACATTGCGTCATTAACCTTTTCTGTTGCATCAATAAGAACATATTTCTTATGGGGAACCCTAATAAGTTCTAATGACCTATACCCATAACCTAAAACTCGTGCTCAATGTGGTCTTGATTGTTTCAATGACTTGTGCCCGTTGTTCACTTGCTAACTGGAAATGAGATGTGGAAGCTTGGCATACCAACAAACCTAAATCAAGATATCTCTTAGTTTATGTTAAACAAGAAACAACCTCTCTTGCTCATAAAATAAGTCAGGATCCCTCAGCCACCCTAGCACAATTAATTCCCAGAAATAAGTGAAAATGCACAGATAAAAGAAAATGAAACCAAATAAAGGGTAAAGGATCGGGAAAGGATTCATGTGTAGAGAGGTAATGAAACAACTCTACCAAGGTACTGATCAGGCTCGCTGGCAGTGGATCAACATCTGTGATTTTTTGGAGTGACTCCATAGGGGTACTTTCTAGGCCCACTGGAAGTGGAGAAACATAAGAAACTTAATTTTAAAATACTGAATACAATAAGCCCTCTAACATGTTCTTTGCATTATCATCAACTACCAACACACGTGAACTTTAATTTGGTCTTTACTGACTAGCAAGACCTAGCTGAGACACGAATGTAAGGCATATCTACAAAGGTCGAGGCAATGCAAGAGGTGTGGTGAAGTAAAATTATAAGTGCAGACACGAACAAATTCCTCTATCCCGATAATGTATCTAGCCACAACAGATACATTCTATGGAAGATTTCCTTAGGTTAGAATCAATCAAGAGGACCTACCTCTTGTTCACTTATCATGTTTGATGAAGTCTTCGCTTGCTCACTCCAACAATCTCTCACTTCCTTCTTCAAGTTCCTAAAACAAGCAAACAACAACAACACACAAACATAATAATAGACAAATTACAATTCAACCTACTTAACAAGTCAAGAAACATTAAGCCATGAACATGTAATATTACAAAACATGTAGGAAATCAAATGATAGTTGCATATATTAATATCAAAGGGAGATTACAACCATTCATCTTGATGTTGTAGTCTTCCTCTTACAAGACCTGGTTCCCACACACTTATGCTAGCATTCCAAGATGGCTTCAAACAATAATATTTTTAAATCTCTTTCCTTTAAGCTTCACTCCAACCCAAAACACACTTCTCCCTCACACAACTAGATAGCTACAATAGCTTGCTTGCCTACTGAGACCAAACTAGCATCAACTCTGTTACTATAATACTCACACTAGTTTGTGCTTGGGAAGAAGGAAGGTTTATATAGGAAATATGGATGGGAGATGGATCCTCTTCTTATGGGAGAAGAACTTATCCCTTGAGGTAGTTCCATCATTATAGGGGAAAAGAGCCCAAACTGTCATCCTCAACCCCATCAAGCCAAACCATTTACCAGACTTTTGTACGAAGCTTCTAGAGTTGGAAGCTTCGGCTCTAATTTAAAAAACTTTTCATAATAGAACCGACGCAACTGGAACATAGCTCAGTCACTCCGGTCAGTGTGAGGAGTAGTTCTATTCTCTGCACATCAGACAAAGGCCATTAGCACCGGCCTTGTAAACTGGGCAAAATAGAAGTTTCAGGGGAAATGGTGCAAAAGGAAATTTATCTGCTCATGAAGAGGGACACAATAGGAGTTTCTTCATGAAGGCAAAGCATGCGGGGTTCACTGTAGAGGTCCTCCAAGATCAAGGAATGGGGAGTATAGGGACAGTGACAGAATGTTGTGTAACATATGCCTCCTAAAGTGTGAAGGTCGAGCGAGAGTGAGGGATGAAATGATTTATAAATCAGTGCAAGGAACTGATCTACCATCAGAAAACCTACAAGAAAGTATAGGTAGATATACATAAACTGAGATCTCTGTCAAGTGATACATGAATCATGGCATGGACGCAACCATCTAGAGCGTGATCATGTAAATGGACCCAGGTATGGGTGCAACTATCCGTCAAATAGGATCATAATGAAACCAAGGTATGGTCACATCCAACCATCTGTAGGAGACATGCATATTATCACAATCATGTCACACCACTTCGCAGCCTGGACTTGTGTGATCTAAGCCCAACGTCTTTCTCTCCAACACGACCCAATCAAAACACAGATCCTTGTGTGAGAATGGATGTGTTGATGTCGATCATGCTAGAAAGTCTCTTGATTACCAGTTAATGATGTAAACTGTTAACAAGCATGAGAAAAACCACCAATAATGACGATGTCCCTCAAGGTACTATCATCACAATTCACAGAATGTGAATACAGGAGCTGAAGTCGAACACCTATCAAATCACTTGATCGAAATCCAATGATTTGAACTTGTCGTCAAGTGCGAAGAACTTTCCATTAGGGCATGCAAGCTCTAAGGTACTGGAAGGGAGTCTCTCGGTCAACTTCCTGGATAATGAGTTGAAGTCGACGGAAAGTGACCATGTCAAAGGAGGGCTATAATGAATCCCACATCATCAACACAAGACGAGAGGATGAAAAATGATTTTGGATGATATAGAGAATCAAAGGTAAGTGTGACTACAGAAGGACAACCCTTGAACATATTAGTGACATAACTAGAAGTTTGGTAACTTTTGGATCCATAGGATCGATGGTCATGAAAACATGGCAGAGATCTGATGGAAGGAAAAAATGAATGGCCCAAACCCAAGAAGGTCAATGATACAAAGGAGGATGTCCCAACCTACCACGAAGCAAAAGAATGTCATGTTCAAGAGTGAGCTGCCAACATGAATAATAGATTTCCAAATTTGCCCCCACCATTTCTGGCAACTAGCCCAATTATTTTTTAATCGTAAGCTTGAAGGGGATATCATATGATTTCACTGTAAATTCATCCTTCAGATGAATCCAACCTAGTAAGTTTAACAAACCCTAGGAAGGAGAAGCTCATGTTCGTCATGATGATGAATCCGATGTCGTTTAATAGTTTAACGAGTCGGAGAAAGGTTTAACTCAACATATTTTTGATGTTTAGAGAGTTGAAAAAGACACGTAAAAGAAAAATCCACATGGTCCCTTTTCGTACATTTGTGTCTCTCGAGCCCAATAAGGTAGAAAACAATACTTGAGAGAACCGCTTAACCATTTCAGTCAAGGGGTACCTTTTTCGTAAATAGTGCCTCCCAACCTGAAAAGGGGTAAACTTATACTGGGCGCACGATGTTTCGCGTCTATTAATGAGTTCGAAACGATAAGGGCTCGACCATCTTTTCCTTTCTAAAGGGTCGGAAAAGAGTTGAAAGTAGACCCCCCATTTCATTTTATTTTATGACTCAAAAGGGAAAAATACTCGACAACCTTTTCATCTTTTACGAGTCAGAAAAGAGCTTTAAAGGTGACTCATCCTAGAGGAATGAGTGGTATAAGGGGTAGCAACTGGTTCCAGCAATGGAGGAACTACTCAAAACATGTAATGGTCAAGAGGTTGGCTAATAAAACCACTCATAGTTGTGGTTCCTCAGGAAAGAAAAACAACCAAGTGAAAGCATATAATCAGCGAAAGAGATGCTGGCGATGGAAAATAGCCAAGGTTCATCTAGCAGAATTTAGTTGATAAAAATGGCAATAACGAGAATTAAATTGGGTATGGGTTCATTTTTACAGAAGCTTTAACCATGGAGAAATCTTCTTGGATTTAGTTTCATGTTTACAAGCTTGAAACGAAAAGCTATGCTTGCTATAAGTTTCCATGCCCCCAGCATAATGACTTAATCAAGGTACATACCCCCAAGCTTCATTTCAATCAATAAGGTGGATGAAATGAAGGTTCACTTTCAATATTGTGGAAATACTCAACTGGGATTTTATAAGATCTTAATCAAAGACTCAATTTGGAAAAGAGAGTTGCTTCATTTTTTAATGAGGTTGACACAGCAAAAGAACTATCCTCGAGACCCTTGTTTCATTTTTTAATGAGGGCTTGACACAAGATAAAGAATTATGCTCACATTCCTTGTTTCATTTTTTAATGAGCTTGACACACAAAAAGGAATTATGCTCATACCCTTTGTTTCATTTTTTAATGAGGTTGACACAAGACTAGGAACTATCCTCATCACATTTGTTCATGAACCATATGACAAGATGGCTTCCAAGAGGTCTTCACTAGATGGAAGAACCACGCTCTGGGAGGAATACATGTCAATTGGTACCATAGACAGATCGAGTTCCAATGCACCGAGTACATGACATACTATACCACATGTGTGATCATCAGCAGATGTGGAGATGGAACGGGTAGCCACATAATTAACCTGTGGCGAGGAAGGCACTACTTGAAAACAAGATAAGATAGGGGACGATGGTTGCAAAGGAGGCACCTAGTGACCAATGAATGATAGTTGATAAATGTTCACTATTCTTCCTTCGTGTGGAAAACAAAGCACACAAAAAAGCGAAGAAACAAGAGCTCGCATGACATAAACATAGTCACATCCAAGGATAAGATTGAAATCTAAGGGACCTTAGACTACCATCACATCTTATATAGATGGTCTTTCCTCCCAAAGTAATAGGGAACGTCGAAAGGATCCCTAAAGGTTGACTGGTTCCTCCGTTGAAAGCCAACAAATTCTGGGTGATAGGCACAAGATGTGGGGAACCCAAAGCTTTCCAAGTAGTAGAAGACATGATGCTAACAAATGCACCTTCATCTAATATAGTGCCAGGTAATACCATGTTATAGGATTGTACTTTGATCTGGAAAAGCACATAAGATGAGAGGCGGAAAGCAGTCAATGGACCCCAATCGAAAGAGACGAAAGAACTACTTGGTGGGGGCATCATATGATTGCCCCCATGCTGTATAGGAATAGGATAAGGACTCTCCTGAACAACCATGATGGGAGGGTCATGCTTCAATTCATGAGAATATGAGGAGGTGAGAAGAACATGAGAAGTATTATCACCACTCTCTTCAGGAACAGAGTGAACAACTAAAGGCAGATCCAAATTGACACTCTTTCTGACCAATGGTTGGTCGGGAACAGATGCAAGAGAGTCATGCTCAAGAAGAGCATGATGGATAAAAGATGAATCTAGGTCAATCTCTTTACCAACTCGGAGAGGTTCAGAAGAAAGTCTCCAATAACGAACAGGAAGTTGGGGTTGAGGAGCTGCAAGGTTGTCCAAAACTTTGGAAGCTTTGTCCATAAGAGGACAAAGGTGAATAATATGCTCTCCTTCACATAACCTATAGGGGAATCTAATCTTTTCCTTCTTCTTACCATCACTAGTAACATCAACATGATCCCCAGAGGTCGACAGGCATGGTTGGTTCAGGTTTTGGGACCATACCTCTAAGACTTTGGGAATGCCAGGACAGTCTCAAACAAGATGGTCACCCTTATACATCTTGCAAGGGAATTTTACCTTCCGCTAAGGATCAAAAGGGTTTTCAACAGGGGGTGAATTTGGAGTAATAGCTGCACGGTTGGCCTCTTGCTTATTTCACTTCTTCTTCTTCGTCTTCTTCTTATTCTTCTTAGCCTTCTGGTTACTGGATTTGAAACTTTCACGAAGCAAAGTAGAAGAAGAGGATGAAGAAATGGGGGAAGAAGGTGAGGGGTCAACCTTAGAATCATTGTGACGTGATTCTAATGAAGGAGATGACGGGGCAGGAGTTGGGACACTTAGGACCACCGAGGTCAAAAATAACCAGACATTTAAACCAATGGTTAACCAAGGGAGGGACAATGTTGCCATATATGGAGCACCAACATTTCCAAAAGAAGGAAAAGGACCAAGATTCCCATCCAAGGGGAACTGTTAATTGGTAAACTCTGGAAATGTTTTAATTGGAAATGACCCTAAAGAAACACTAAGGAAGATAAATTTAACCAAGAATATTTCGTGGGCAGTTAATTTTAAGACACTGAAACAAAACTTTGCCTTTTCATATTTTAAGAGTCAAGAAAAGGACGGAAGGTGACTCTAGTCGCTTTTGAAATTAACAAGATCGAAAGGACAAGTGCTCAATGATCTTTTCAAATTTAAAGAGTCAGGAAAGATAAAAAATGACTATTAAGGGTATTCTAGGCAAAAGGATTACCAAGTAACCGTGAACTACGGAATACCTCCTGGAAAACCAATAAGTACGGGCAGGCAATCTCCCTGAATGTTATGTTCAGTTTAGCATGTTTACAAGGCGACAGACTCATCTTCCTATGGATAAAGTGTTGCAAACCTAGTGGGTTCTTCCTTTATATACACGACGGTACCGGGAGCACAAGTCTGTACTAGCACTATCTAAGGCCGAAGCGAATGACAACTGCTAGGTTTAAAGAGGTTGGAACACGTCTCTAGCCTACACCATGAAATGTGGACGTTATGTTTCAATGCTTCTTTAGGTTAATTCAATAAATTTTAACGATTGATCTTGAATTAGGTTTCAATTACAAGGCCCTACCGCCATCATCTGAAAACTCCTATATGCATCTGTATGAGAAAATAAATCTTTCTTCAATAAAAGTTAACACTTATTGAGGGATAGAGAGCACACAATCAACGCAACAATAAAAGAATGAAAACTTTCACTTATAAATTTCCTAAATGCACTTAATCTTCCCTTAAAAATAAAAGAAGTTTCATTTCATTTCCAATGCTTATGATGATGCAATTCTAGCTTCTCAATAATGCTACTAATGCAATAATTTCCCTTAAGTAAACTAGAATGATGTTCTTCTTTTCACAAAATTCAAAATGAATCTCTCACATAAAGCACTTTAATGAAAACTTTCACAATTTTGAACAAACAAGCATTTATCAAATCAAAAACATGATAAATGACACTAAAAGAAACTTCTTCCCTGAATCTAACAAACCAAACACATAATTCTTCGATCAAGAAACCGAGCAATTTAATATATGCTTGGAAAGAGAGAAGAGACACTCAAAATAAGAGAAAAAATGAGACTCTTTCACTCATTCAATTGAAAAAAAATCATCCTAGTCACTTCTTGGAGGAAGAAGAGAGTCCAAGGGTCAAGACACACTGGCACTGGATTGGGATAATTTCTTATTTTTTCTTACCCCAGAGACCAGAGTGACTTTTGGGCCAAAAGTACCACCAATCGGCACGACTGACTAGTACTACAACTAGAGCTGATGGCTGATCACTGCAACGTTTTGGCCAAAAATAGCACCGATCAAGGAATTCAAAGAAAAAATAAAAAACAACTTCACACAGGACCAGACTTAACACATCAAATGGTGGGCTAAACCAAGCAAGCACACAAATAAAGCTAAATGAAGCTTTCTAGTCAGGGAGAAAATGGTCTAAAAGGCTTATGGGGTCAAAATCACAAGACCAGAACACACTGGCCAAGATTGGGGTTGGGCCCTAATCTTCACTTACAGGCCTCGACACGAATGCATAACTGACAAAAAGCGCTAGAGGCTAATCAACGTGATTGTTTCTCAGCAACTTGTGCTCGTCGACATGACTATCAGCAGATTAAGCATGCTGATCGAGGGAGCTAAGGAAAAAAAAAAAAAAATTGAAACAGGGACCCGATATGCCACTATGAATTTTAGACTCAAACTAGTAAGGAGGAGAAAAGAAATAAAACCAAATGGAAAACGTGAAACTAGAAAAGTTCTCATCAAATCATGAAATCCAAGACAAACAAAACGATTGGGAACAGAGTCACCAATTTATGGTGAAGTAAAATTATAAGTGCGAACATGAATGAATTCCTCTAGACCAATAATGGGTCTAGACACAACAAATATATTCTATGGAATATTTCCTTAGGTTAGAACCAATCAAGAGGGCCTACCTCTTGGTCGCTTATCCTGTTTGATGAAGTCTTTGTTTTCTCGCTCCAACAATCTCTTGCTTCCTTCTTCAAGTTCCTGAAACAAGTAAACAACAACAACACACAAACATAATAATAGACAAATTTCAATTCAAACTACTTAACGAGTCAAGAAACATTAAGCCATGAACATGTAATATTACAAAACATGTAGGAAATCAATCGATTGTTGCATATATTAATATCAAAGAGATATTACAACCATTCGTCTTGATGTTGCAGTTTTCCTCTAACAAGGCTGGGTTCCCACACACTTCTACTAGCATTCCAAGATAGCTTCAAACAACAATAGTTTTAAATATCTTCCCTTTAGGCTTTACTCCAACCCAAAACACACTTCTCCCTCACACAACTAGATAGCTACAATAGTTTTCTTGCTTACTCACACCAAAATAGCATCAACTCCATAACTATAACACTCACACTAGTTTGTGCTTGGGAAGTAGGGAGGCTTATATAGGAAATATAGATGGGAGGTGGATCCTCTTCTTATGGGAGAAGGACTTATCCCTTGAGGTAGTTCCATCATTATAGGGAAAAGGCGCCCAAACTATCATCCTCGATGCCATCCAACCAAACCATTTACCAGACTTCCATTACGAAGCTTCTAGAGCTAGAAGCTTTGGCTCTAATTTAAAAAAAAATCCACAACAGGGCCGACATGATTGGAACACAGCTCAGTCGCTCCGGTCGGCGTGAGGAGTAGTGCCAATCTCTTCACATCATCATGGGGGATACGAAAGGCCATTAGTGTTGGTCTTGTAAACCAGGCAAAATAGAAGTTTCAAGGGAAATGGTGTAAAAGGGAATTTATCTACTCATGAAGAGGGACACAATGGATCTTCTTCATGAAGGCAAAGCTTGTGGGGTTCACTATAGAGGTTCTCTAGGATCAAGGAAGGACAGCGACAAAATGTTGTGTAACAAGAGGTGCCCATAGCATATGTTCAATATTCCCTTGCATTATTATTATCACTCGGACTACTACAAGGGTGTTGACAGAGATACTTAATTCTACCAGCGGTTCACCAATTGTTGTAGCTACTACAACACCACCCAAATTTTTGGGCATATTCAAAATTTTGGGTACCCCACCATTAAACCCAAGCAACTAGGGTTTCAATAAGACCCCAACTAGTTACTCTCCCCGCAACCTTACCTATCCACCCCCTTTGGTGCTCCCACTCACATTTCATGCATTGCATTCATGCATAATGTTTCATCTCAGATGTAGGCCTTAGGATCACATCAGGGTTTTAAGGGTTAATGGCTTCATTGATGCGTTAAGAGTCTCTCATGATTTTAAAACTCATCTTCGCATTATACGCATCACGATTGAGATATGTCCCATATTTAATCAAGCAAACATTCAAATCGGTTTCCCTTTCGATTGACAATATTAGGGTTTGAGAGAAATCCTATATTGTCAAAGGAGTGATCCCATCCCTGTTGTTACCACTTCACATGTCACTAGGGGTACATTCTCATTGGCACCATGGTGAGATTCATTTCATAATATTCCCCCTAGGATCTCAGCAGATCCTTCGCCTCAGCATGTGCATTTGGGTTTGTGAGGGTCATGACTTTTCCTTAACATATTTGTAACCCTAGAGGCATGTGGTTGAAGGTCCAACCATGCTTTGAAATAATCCCCACCCTCTAGGGTTTATGAAGCTTCTTCCCCCTCTCATGGCTCTTTAGAACCCTATGTCATCACGAACAAGGACCCAATCTCAGTGTGGATCGACCCTAACCTTACAAATGCAAACACACAAATGCTTCTAAAATTTTGTGTCCATGTTTAGGCTGATCTCCCAAATGAATCTTGGCTTGCTTAACCCATGGAATCCATAACACCCTAAATTGGACCATTTATGGTTCATGTTCCTAGACTAAATTATTTTTAGTATTGTTTGTTCGCTTTTATTTCCTCATACTAAAATAGTTGCTTTTCATGCTCCTATATTAAGTGTCAATAGTGTAGACTACCCTATTTTCATTACATCCTCTTTTCAAGGAATATACCTCTTAGCGCGACACCACTAAAATTATGTAAAGAGGACATATTTAATATACCACATGAACCAAGTAATGGCTTAATGAGAAATACGATATTGGAGATTATGGCATTGCATACTCTCTCATGGAACAAAAGAAAAGGAGTGGCATTCCAAAATAAAGAAAGTATTAATGAAGTGCTTGCTTGAAACTTGTGATCTCATTCAGCCGTGATCCATTGGCCATACTATCAGAAATATATGTGTGGTGAATATGTTATCACGGTTTGCTCACGACAACCTTTGTAAACCTGGATCTCACACCACCGTAGGTCACAATATTATCATGCTGCCACTCTTTGAGATATGATTCATCGGTTAAACACTTAAAATATGATGGTCTACTAAAGAAAAAGGATACAGGAAAAGGTAGCGTAACTAACACCAAAGAGACTACGTTATTCCATGAACATCCAGCTCAATTTGAAAATAACTACAATTTGTTTCAAACATGATCTTTGACACGGTCCCACCAGTTTTCCTTCGACGATATAAGAAGGGACCACCAGAACTTAAAGAAATAAATATTGGATCGGTCAATATACTCGACATATCAATGTGGGAAGGCAACATGACGACACCATCACCGAGCATGAGAAGGGTCGATATGACACATGGCATGCCACTGTACACAAAACGACAGTGAATTAAATGATTCTCGATGCACCCGAGCATTATAGCGATGCCCATGTAGAGGTTTAACTCACATTGTTGTCAAAGGATACTAAGTTGTGGAGGGGATGAGATTAACCAACCATTAATAATGCTTCTAAAGCTGGAGGAAACATAGACAAGGTTTGGTAAGGGTTCTCGATACTATGACAGAACCAATCCAAGAATGGCCTTATGTATCAAATACCCAACTTGATCAAACTGGTGATTTAAGCAATTCTCCTTTTACCAAAAATATATTCACTCACGCCTTTGGTTATTATCCTACTTATACGTATGTTGATTCTACGAAGCCCCCATAATTCGATGACCCACCTTTCGAACGTTTAGGGACTCATCAAGAAGTTGAGGCACTTCAGCTTATGTTGATGGTTGTTAGGTTCTCAGGTTCCTGATAATACCCCTGAAACAAGTTGAATTAGGGTTTCTAAAATTATGGTTTCTTCATATCACGCTCCTCACAACATCATCTCATTGGATGCAAGCTCATCTTGGAGATACTCTAATTCGAGCAATGTCTCTCTCAGAAAAAATTTCCATCACCTTTTCACTGATGTGCATCGACCTCTCTGCCCTAATTTATTTGCTGAAGGGAGTGCTCTGGCCATTATCTCCAATCTTTTTTATTGTTTCCCACCCAATATAGTCTGTCATCATATGAAATCAAATGATACGTTACAATATCCTATATCGAAAAGTGAAAATCTCTCAACCTCCCCTTTCCCTGAGACTCCATTTGATTCAGTTCATTTTTGGGAATCAAGAATCTGATCTATTGAGTTGAAGATCTATCAATGTTCGAACATTGAATCCAATCCACAATATCTTCACTCCCAATTGTCTAGTCACAACCAACGATAACAATATGCACTCACCTACAAACCTTACAAAGCTACCGATGTTTTATGGCTTGTCATTTGAAGATTCAGAGATTATCTAGGATGATGAGGCACTTCAACTTCTATTAATGGTTATGGAAGGTCCTCACATCCTTGACAAAGTCTATGAAATTCAAACTATGGTTTCTAAAATTAGGGTTTCTGTGTTTGAATCCTTAGGGATCTCATTGACACCCGACAAAGGCCCCTCTTTTCAGGTCTATCAAGTTGATCATCCTCTACATCATGATAGGGTTGTTGATTGAATTAATCAAGTAGATTCCTTTACTAGCCGACAACATCTTGCCTTACTTGCATTGGATTTAGGGTTAAGCATAAATGGATGTATGTTATGGCTGGATAACTATAAATTTCATGCTTGCGGTTCGGTTTACCAGGATTGAATTGTAGCTTTCCTTGAAATTTCTTCTCTGACACATTTCCCTGTAAGTGGACAAGATTTTTTTCTATTATGCATGCTTTACAGGTAAGAATGTTATTTTTTGCACAACTCTTTCCACAAATTCTAATTGTTGTCAACTTTGTTTTTGCAAGTTGGGAACTGGTGTGGTGGCTAACTTGGAAGTTTGGTTTCACATAACCTATCTTATGCTTTGGTTAATTTAGGATTTAGGATTTAGAATAGTTAGGTTTTAGTTTTGCTTATAGTTCGCTGATTATAATTTGCAAGATGATTTAAATTTGTGATGCTTCATTTTCTTTACTATAGGTAGTTAGTTCCCTGCTTGTTATTTTTGTACTCATGTCCTTGCATTTGTTTATTGTTGCATGGCATTAATGAAATCTCTACATATGCATTGCATTGGTCCTTTAATTTCAATTAGTTTATATATTTTGCACATAGCATTACATTGCATCATTAACCCTGTCTGTTGCATTGAAACGTACACTTTCCTTCTCGCTTGGCACACACTCACCTTTGACCTAACCTAGAAATTTCCTCTATGTTGCATGACATTGCTTCCTAAAATCTGAAAACCTATGGTGCCATGAATAGCTTTCTCACACCTTTTTTTCTCACTCCAAAGTGCATTGTCTTGTCCTCTTCACACATTTTTGAAGCCCTGGGAGAGTTTCTTGGGCACCTAACCCTTGAACTAAAGCGATCCAATGACTCTGAGTTGGAACGTGGCCCATTGGTGGTCGCACAGTCGCATTTTTGGGTAGGCCACACAGCTTGGAGGCTTTCTTGAGTAGTTTTAATGTAACTCGGCTACTTTGTAGAAATTGTGACTCCCTGGAGGTCACTAGGTCGCAACACAATTCAGGTAAAATCTCAGTCTAGGTCGCACATCTTGGATGCCCACTTGAGGTCATTGTGTGCAACTTAGTTACCATTAGTCACACAGTCACATATGGAGTGAGGTCGCACTTCTGGTTCCTGCCCTTAGGGTGCGAAGTCTGACTTAGCGACTAGTGAGAGAAAAACACTTCACTTCCCAGTTTGGTTTAATGATCCTGATCCCAGAAGGCAACATGAGATAGAGCATGTGATTCTACCCTTGTGCAGAAAAGATCCTACCAGCGACTTTGGGACGTCGAAAGAGTGTTAAACGTTTTCTACCTACTCCCTCATGGATCTCACACACAGTGATATCCATTTGCTAAGTTATTTGGCATGGTTCTAGCCTTGACACCCCTTGATCTTGTCATAATGAAGCTTTATTGGAGGCCTGTGTTGTATGGGCATGGGAAACTAATCATGCGAGTGGTTCTGTCATAGTTCCAAGAACCCTTACCAAACCTTGTTTATGTTTCCTCCAGCTCTAGAAGCATTAGTAATGTTCAGTTCATCTCATCCCCTCCACGACTTAGTATCTTTTGATGGGAACGTGACTTCAGCCTCTGTGTGGGCATCTCTATAATGCTCAAATGTCGTGAGAATCATTTAATTCACTATTGTTTTGTGTACAGTCACATGGAATGTGTCCTATTGACCCTTCTCATGCCCGGTGATGGTGCCATCGTGTTGCCTTCCCACATTGATATGTCGAGTATATTGATCGGCCTAATATTTATTTATTTAATTTCTTGTGGTCCCTTCTCAGACCTTCGAAGGAAAACTGATGGGAGCATGTTAATGATCATGTTTGAAATGAATTACAATTACTTTCAAAGTGAGTTGGATGTTCATGGAATAATGCTGTCTCTTCGGTGTTAGTTATGCTACCCTTTCCTGTCTCCATTTGCTTTGGCAGGCCATCATATCATAAGTGTTTAACTCATGAATGATATCTCAAATAGTGGCAACATGAAAATATTGTGACCTGCGATGGTGTGAGATCTAGGTTTACGAAGGTGGTCATGAGCAAACCCTGATAACATATTCACCACACATATAGTTTTAATAATATGGCTAATGGATCACGACTGAATCAGATCACATGTTTCGAGCAAGCACTTCGTTAATTCTTTCTTTAGTTTGGAATGACACTCCTTTTCTTTTGTTCCATGAGAGAGTATATAATGCCATAATCTCCAATATTGCATTTCTCATTAAGTCATTACTTGGTTCATGTGGTATATTAAATCCATCCTCTTTACATAATTTTAGTGGTGTCGCACTAAGATATATATTCCCTGAAAAGAGGATGTATTGAAAATATCTTAGCTTACACTATTGAAACTTAATATAAGTGCATGAAAAGTAACTATTTCAGTATGAATAAATGAAAGAGAACAAACATTACTAAAAATAAGTTAGTCTAGGAGCATGAACCATAAATGATCCAATTTAGGGTGTTATGGGTTGTGTGGGTTTAGCAATTCAAGATTCAATTGGGAGATCAACCTAAACATGGACACAAAATTTTAGAAGCATTTGTGTGTCTGCATTTGTAAGGTGAGGATTTTTCCACGTTGAGATTGGGTTCGTGGTCGTGATGAAATAGGGTTCTATAGATGCATGAGAGGGGGAAGAAGCTTCATAAACAATAGAGGGTGGGGATTATTTCAAATCACAGTTGGACCTTCAATCACATGCCTCTAGGGTTACAAACATGCTAAGGGAAAGTCATGACCCTCACAAATCCAAATGCACATGCTGAGGCAAAGGACCAACCGAGATCCTAGGGATAATATTTTGAAATGAACCTCACCATGGTTTCAATGAGAATGTAACCCTAGTAGCATGCAAATTGGTAACAACAGGGAGGGGATCACTCCTTTGACAATCTAGGGTTTCTTTCAAACCCTAATATTGCCAATCGAAAGGGAAACCAATTTTAATGTTTGCTTGATTAAATATGGGGCATCTACTAGTCACGATGTGTATCATGAGAAGATGAGCTTTAAAATCATGTGAGACTCTTAATGCATCAATGGATCCATTAACCTTTGAAACCTCGATGCAATCCTAAGGCCTACATCTGAGATAAAACATGATGTGTGAATGCAACGCATGAAACCTGAGTTAGCACACCAAAGGTGGTGGATGCACAAGGTCATAGGGAGAGAAATTGGTCGAGGCCTTATCAAAACCCTAGTAGCTTGGGGGGAGTGGTGGGGTACCCAAAATTTTGAATATGCCCAAAAATTTGGGTGGTGTTGTAGCGGCTACAATAATTGACGAACCACTGGTAGAATTCAGTATCTCTGTTAACACCCCTCTAGTAGTCCAAGTGCGAATAATAATGCAAGATAATATTTAACAGATGATATGGGCACCTCTTTTGTTGCCTAGAACTTTGTAGATATCCCTTCCCTTCTTGTCTCAGCTAGGTCTTGCCAGTCTGTAAACACCCAATTAAAGTTCACACATGCTGGTAGTTGATGATGATGAAAAGAACATGTTAGAGGGATTATTGTATTTATAATTTTAAAAGTAATTTTATGGTCTTTCTCCACTACCAGCAGGCCTGGATAGTACCCCGGTGGAGTCACTCCGAGAAATTACAAACGTTGCTCCGCTGCCAACGAGCCTGATCAATACCTCGGCGAAGTCGTTGCATTACCTCTCTGTGCAGGAATCCTTTACCCTTTATTTGGTTTCATTTTACTTTACGTGTGCATTTGCACTTATTTCTAGGAATTCATTGCACCGGGGTGGATGAGGGATCCCAAATTATTTTACGAGCAAGAGAGGTTGTTTCTTGTTTGACAAAAACAAAGAGATATCCTAATTTAGGTTTGCCCTTATGCCAAGCTTCGACATCTCATTTCCAATTACCAATTGAACAATGAACACAAGTCATTGCAATAATCAAGGTCATGTTGAGCATGAGTTTTAGGTTATGGGTATAGGTAATTGAAACTTATTATGATTTCCCATGAGCAATTTTTTCTTATTTCCCTTGTTAATAACTTAGACTAGTAGTATAGATATCCAGGATGAAACTTTGATGATTGGTTCCAAGAGAGGCTACCCATTGGTGTAGTCATCACAACTTCACACCATCATTAGGGCTAGGGCTTTTGTTCAAGGGTTAGGTGACCAGGAAACTCTCCCAGGGCTTCGAACATGTGTGAATAGGATGATACAATGCACTTTGGAGTGAGATAAAAAGGTGTGAGAAAGCTATTCATGGCACCACAAGTTTGGAAACTTTAGGTTCATGAAGGCTCATGTAGCGACATGCAACATAGAAGAAATTTCCAGGCTAGGTCAAAGGTGAGTGTGTTCCAAGTGAGAAGGAAAGTGTATGATGCAATGCAACAGAAAAGGTTAATTATGCAATGTAATGTTATGTGAAAAAGTGATCAACTAATTTAAATTAAAGGACCAATGCAATGCATATGAAAAGATTTCATGAATTTCATTTAACAATAAACAAATGCAAGGACATGAGTGAAAAAATAACAAGCATGCAACTAACTACCTATAGTAAAGAAAATGAAGCATCACAAATTTAAATCATCTTGAAAATTCTAATCAACGAACTAATAAGAAAAATTAAAACCTAACTAGTCAAAATCCTAAATCCTAAATTAACCAAATCATAGGTCAGGTTATGTGAAATCAAACTTCCAATGCAGCCACTGCAGTAGTTCCCAACATGTACAAACAAAGATCACAACAATTAGGATTTGTGGAAAGAGTTGTGCAAAAAAATAACATGCTTACCTGTAAATCAGGCACAATTGAAAAAACATCTCATCCATTTACATGGAAACGTGTTAGAGAATACATTTCAAGGCAAACTACAATTCAATCCTGGTAAACCGAACCACAAGCATGAAATTTATAGTCATCCAACCATAACATACATCCATTCATGCTTAACCCTAAATCCAATGCAAGTAAGGCAAGGTGTTGTTGGCTAGTAAAGGAATCTGCTAGATTAAGTCAATCAACAACCCTATCATGATGTAGAGGATGATCAACTTGATAACCCTGAAAATAGGGGCCTTTGTCGAGTGTCGCGTAGATCCATGAGGATTTAAACACATAAACCCTAATTTCAGAAACCCTAGTTTGAAATTGTTCATAGCCTTCATCAAGGACGTGAGGACCTGACATACCCATCAACAGAAATTGAAGTGCCTCATCATCCTAGCCAATATCTGAACCTTCAAATGACATGCCATCAAATGTTTGAGTGCATATGGTTATCATTGGTTGTGACTGGACAATTATAAGTGAAGATATTGTGGATTGGATCTAATGTTCGAACATTGATAGATCTCCAACTCAACAGATCAGATTATTTAGATTCCAAAAAATGAACTAAATCAAATGAAGGAGTCTGAGGTAGAGGTATAATTTGATTGTGTATGTTGATAGACTTTATTGGCTAGGAAACAATAAAAAAGATTTGAGATAATGGCGAGAGCACACTCTTCAGCAAACAAATTAGGGTATAGAGGTCGATGCACATCAATGAAAAGGTGATGGAAATATTTTCTGAGAGACCCAGCCAATAAAATCTATCAACATACACAATCAAATTATACCTTCCAATATAGGATATTGTAAGGTATAATTTGATTGTGTATGCTGATAGACTATATTGGCTGGGAAACAATAAAAAAGATTTGAGATAATGGCGAGAGAACACCCTTCAGTAAACAAATTAGGGTATAGAGGTCAATGCACATCAATGAAAAGGAGATGGAAATATTTTCTGAGAGAGGCATTGCTTGAATCATAGGATTTCCAATATGAGCTCACATCTGACGAGATGATGTTGTGAGGAGCGCGATATGCAGAAACCCTAATTCAACTTGTTTCAGGGGTCTCATCAGGAACGTGAGAACTTGACAACCATCAATGTAGGCTGAAGTGCCTCAACTTCTTGATGAGTCCCTAAATGTTCGAAAGGTGGGTCATCAAATTATGGGGGCTTCATAGGATGAAAATATCGATAAGTAGGATAATCACCAGAGGCATGAGTGAATGTATTTCTGGTAAAATGAGAATTGTTGAAATCACTAGTTTGATCAAGTTGGGTATCTGATACATAAGGCTATTCATGGTGTTTTTATTAGTTGTCTGGTACCTCACCATATCTGTATGTGTGTTTTCATATACGAAAGATGTTATGCATTGATAAATAGTGGTTTCATGTATGTTTCACCTTTGAATCTGTCTTTACTTGTTCCTTTGCATTTCAGTGACTTATTGTGAGCTACTTTATAATTGACTTCTCACATGTTCCTATTATAATGTATGATGGGATTTTAGCTCACTAATGCCTCTCATCATTTGTCTTTTCTTATTGTTGTTGAGGTTCGTTTTCACCTCTTTCTACAATTTTTCAATCTTCGGTTGATTTTGTTTCACCGCCCGAGAATTGCATTCTTGCCCCACTCCAAAACCTTCTCATGTTATAACCAAGGGTAGAAAAAATTCATGGTGGCAGTCAAGCCCACATACCAGATGGTGCTCCTATACCAAATGGTGTGAGGCCTAATTGGGACTTCACACTGGGGAGACCCCTGAGTCATTGGCATTACATTTTTCCTCATCAACACTCTTCGAGAAATATTATTCAATTCTTTGATTATCATAGCTTCTTCACTTAGCTTGAGTTAAATATATAGTCCCTACCATTCTCTTCATCAGCAACACACATACCAAGCCATTTAAAATTGAGTTGTTTCGATTGGGGATAAGGATTATATAAATGCACAAGTAAAAGATATTGTAAGAGTCTTAGTTTTCATCTCTAGTGTTGCTTTGCTGCCAATAGGCCTGGACAGTACCCTGGCGGAGTCACATCAGGAAAATGAGCATTCCTCAGCTACTATCGAGCCTAGAAAGTACCCCATCACAGTTTCTTGCTTCACCTCTCTTCATAGGAATCCTTTCTCTTCTTTTTCCCTCTATTTTATTTTTCATTTTTTCCATTTTTCATTTGTTCAAAGAACTATGCATAGGTACTTATTTATTCATGAGGTGAAAGAGGGATCTCGGCTTATTGAGATCAGAAGACGTTGTCCCTTCATAGAAGGATATTATTATATATACCTTTGACATAATTGTCAAGGTTTCCCCCCTCTTCTTATTCTACTCAACTTACTTGACAAGGGTTAACCGAAAATAGAAGACTGATTAGAGTAGGCGGTACTAGTTAGAAGTGGAACAGTGTATATGTCCCAAAGTTCTCAATATAAGTTAAATCCTTTTCGGACAGGCTTTGTGATTTCACTATGACTCTCTCTAAAAGGAATGTATTTTCCATCAAAGTTGTAGAAAATCCTGTAGATTCACAAGCTAATGCAATTTTCTAATGCAAGAGACAATAATCTACTTCTATTCTTTACAGTGAAAACCCATAAACATCGAGAAAACAATAATCAATAGAGGAAGAGAATCAAAGGCACATAACACAATAAATATATGGGAAATACACGGCTCAAAACCCCACTATTTTTTTTTTATTAATATGGAAAATCAAGATGAAATTACAATGTTTGTTTTCTCTAGAACAATCCCAACACTTAGCAAATTCAATCTCCAACTCATAAGTAAGCTCAAGGCCAAAGCTTAGCTTCTTCACAAGCTCTCCAAGTCTCTATTCCAATGTGTAATTCTTATGGAGGATAGCTTATATTTAAAGGGAAATAAAGCCTCTAAAAATTGTGCAATCCCTTAAGGATCAGTTCTTGATTACATGCACTATCAGTGCAACTCAGAAAAATCTAAAACAAACAGCACATTTCCCCTACACTCTAGTCTTTACTAGGTCTTTCTCATAATCAACATGCATGAGTTTCTAATGAGTAAATCAACATTGACTGTTAACTCACTATTAGTTCTCTCAATTAGTTTGAGAACTAATTTAACTGAACTGACTCATGAAACTAAGTATTATATTTTACAACTCACAATTAACTCATATTGGACTCCTGTAAAGTAGGGATAACATACACATGACTTCCAAAAGACTTCCAACTTGAATTTCCTAAGTTAAGTAAGTTTAATAAACTTAATTTAACTATTTTAAGTTGCTATGAGAATAAAATTCAAATTTAATTTCCAGATTAATTCAAGGACAAATTAAACTAGACTCTCTTATTTCCATTTGTCAATAAAAGTACCATTGACTAGAAGAAATGAAAGATTCACATAAAGAGAGGGGATAGATAGATAACAAAGCATTGATAATAGTAAAAATATCCTATTGGATTTCACTAAGTTTAACTGAGAATAAAAACATGGTCTCGTGTGAAAGTTAACCTATGAATTAAAAGAAAACAAACAAAAGGAAAGAACTGGAGTGAAATAAAAACAAAGTAAAGCAAATCAAAGGAAAAAACAACGAAAAGAAAACTAGTCCTACTCCTAATTTAAATAGAGCAGAGGCCAAACTTATGTGAAATGATACTTCCAATGCATCCACCGACGCACTGGTTGGCCTATTTGGGCAAGGGAATGCATATCAAGAAAGATATACAAGAAAATCAGTAAACAAGAAATATAGGACAATGAAAACCAAAACATTTGAAGTTTGGATATACAATAAAAAAAGTAACAGTGAAAAAAGCATGAAAGACATTCTATGACTATATCATGGTGTATCAACACACTGCGAATTACAGACATACAAGCACAAACTTTCTAACTACGAAGGTGAGCGAACATGAAGAAAGAAGAAAATTTTCATTTTCGAACATTTCTCGCCATGTGTGACTCCTCTAATGACTAAGCGGTAAGATTGTGTAATACAGATGGATGACCCAACAATTGTAAGAAAGGTTGATTTTCAATATGTGCAATAGAGTGATGATGAGCCTCAGAAGATTCAGCAGTATTTTGATCAAAAGCATAACTAACTTCAAGACTATGAGAACTTGACATAGCCATCAACAAGGGTTGAAGTGCCTCGATAGCTTGAGGACATTCCAACTCATCAGAAGATAGATCGTCACAAATAAGTGGCTAGGAAAGATTAGGAGTGGAAAAATTAGAATCATGACTGAATGAATCAATGAAGAGGTCGTGACAACCACGACCAAAAATTTCTTGATAAAAAATAGAGGCATCCTCATGATCTGATGAATTGCAAAGAGGGGAATATGAAAAAAGATAAATTTCACCCACTAAGTTTTCATAAGCGTGATATAAGAGATTAGGGGTATCAAGAGTACAAGATTCATCCTCTCCACATCTCGATGAAAAACTAACATACCATGTGTTCTATGAATGATAGGAAGTAGTAACATCATCAGAAACTTAATTTTCACAAGATTGAATAGAAATAATATAATCGTGGGAAATGTCAGGATGATGAAGGGGAGGTGTGGAAGGACGAGAATCATCCTTCATTGTAGATTCTTATTCATCTATGGGCTCCACCACCTAATGATCGTGAATGATATCACAAGTTGGCTTCCCAACACCAACTCCATTCAATACTTGATCCTTGTGAATTTTAGGTACCTATAATACTAGTGATTCCCCCATTACTATTTTCTTTGTAGCCCTTATTTTTATTGTTGTGCCCCTTTTGTCCCCATATTGTTATTATTGTGCCCCATAGAAGCCCACTATTGTTACTTTTGTGCCCTTATATTATTATTTTTATGTCAGCTTTGATTATATTGTGACCCCTTAGACTCCTATATATAGAAAGGAAGTTTTGTCATTTGTATCATCCAAGAATTGTTCCTTTATGTAATGTAAAGGAGGCTTCCCCATCAAAGAGGCTGATTTCTAAGTCGTTGATCTAACTTTTCTATATTTTGTGAGCTAGTTTCATAACATTTGGTATCAAAGCTTTGGATTCTAAGGTTTTTCTGCTCCAAAATAGGTCATCATGGCATTTTTGCTATAACATGTTTTCTGCAATGTTTCAGAAGCTAAAAAAGAAACCATTTGCGCCGTAATCTCAATGATTCTTGGGTCCAAATTTTAGATCTTGTCTTGCTATATTCGAAGATATGATCCAAGGAAGTTAGCATTTTTGCAGGCTCCCGAATTACATCCCAAATAGGTGACCTTGGGAAAATAGTCATAACTTTCTCTCTCAGTATCAGATTGAAATTTCTTAAGAAGTCACAGAAGGAGGACGAACTATAGTATGAATGACATAGAAACTAAGATGAATTACTTGGAAGCTAAGATGGATGGTTTAAAGAAAAGCATGGAAGCTAAGATGGATAGCTTAGAAGAAAAACTTAAAGGCAACATGGAAGATTTGAAGATAGATTTGACAAAGTTTCTACAAGAAATGCTTACTAATGGAGAAAGGGTAGTAATGGAAACTCATGATGAGAACAAAATAAATGTTAATCATGATTTCATAGACTCTGTTTTTGGATCGAAGACCCACCATGTTCCAAAGATCGATATGAGGAAGTTTGATGGCAAGGATCCCATAACATGGATACTACAGATGGTGTAATATTTCAATCTCCATAATGTGCAAAACACACAAAAAGGTATGCATTGAAAATTTATATTTGGAACCAAATCAATTTGTATGGTATAGATGGCTTTTCTCTCATAAACAAATTGTCACTTGGGCAATTCTTACAGATGAAATGATAGCACATTATGAGGATACAAAAAGAAACACTTTTTTTAGCCAATTGATACATATCAAACAAAAGGTTTCAATGATGGAGCACATTAAGGACTTCCAAAAATTGAATATAAGGGTAAAAGATATTCTAGAGGAGCATAAGGTTGATATGTTTATATGGAATTTAAAGCATAACATCCAACATGAGGTTCACCTTTGGGAACCTGATTCATTGGAGAAGGCATTCAGGTTGGAAAGAAAAATGGAAATAAAAATTATGGCAACAAGGAAGCCTACCACTCACAATCATAAAGATGGCAGTGTTGGTTCCCCTAGCCTTCCACAATCTACAAGGTTGACACAACAAAAATTGGAAGAAAAAAGAGCAAAAGGGCTTTGTTATAGTTGTGATAGGAAATACTCTAAAGGTAATAAGTGTGTTGAGAAGAAATCATTTTACACAGATTGTGAAGAGGAGGAAGAAAAGGAACAAGAAAAAGTCAAAAGAAGAGGATATACACCAGGAACAAACCCTAGAGAAAGAATAAATGAACCTGATCATATCTTGTAATGCATTGGCTAGAATTACCATTACTCAAACTATCAAGATAGAAGGACATATCAAGAAGAAAAAGGTATTCATGTTGATTGATTCGGGCAGTACCCATAATTGTGTTCATTGTAAGATAGCCAAGGAATTGAATTGTTTCCTATATCTAGCACCATAGTGTCAAGTGATGGTTGTAAGTGGAGGAACCATAAATTGCTCTTGAAAGTGCCATAATATCAAGCAATCCATGGAAGAATATGTATTGAATATCCCAATGTTTTCCATTCCAATGGGTGGTGTTGATGTTGTTCTAGGATTCCAATCACTACAATCCTTGGGTATAATAGCTTTTAATTTTCATGAAATTTTCTTTAGAAGGAAAGAAAGTTGAATTAAGGGGTATCGCAAGAAAACTAAGAAAGATAATCAGCTCTAACAGAATGACAAATATTTTAAAGAAAGAACAACAAGGCGTAATTGCACAATTATGTTTGCTAGAGGTTCCCACATCAAAATCATCTATTTCTCCAGATCTCCAAAAAGCTTTGGACAATCATTCTAAGGTATTTGAGACTCCCAAAGGCCTCCCACCTATTAAGGTAGACCCTAGAAAAATTAAAACCATTAAGGAATGGAAAATCCCTGCATCCATAAATCATTTGGAAGGATTTCTCAGGTTGACAAGGTATTATCGTAAGTTTGTTAAAAATTATGGGAGAATAGCAACACCACTAGCAACATTATTGAAGAAATATGCATTTTCATGGACTCCAGAAGCAATGAAGACCTTTGAACATATTAAATAGGAAATGTGCCAAGCACCAGTGTTATCCACGCCAGACTTCATAAAAACCTTTATTGTGGAATGTGATGCCTCAAGAAATGGAATTGGTGTTGTTTTAATGCAAGAAGAAAGACCCATTGTTTTCAAAAGTCATCCAATCAAAGGAAAGTATGTACAAAAAGCTATTAATGAGAAGGAAATGTTGGAAATACTACATGCACTTAAGAAATGGCGACCCTGTCTAATGGGAAGACACTTCAAGGTAAAAACGGATCATGATATTCTTAAATAATTTTCAGAACAAAGATTATCTTCAGAAGAGCAGAAAAAATGGGTCACAAAGATGTTGGGTTATGAATTTTAAATTATCTACAAAAAATGGAAGCAAATTGTTGTGGCAGATTCACTCTCATTCAAGGATTAGGATGTGGAAGCATTTCTTTGCACCATTTCTATTATCCAACTAGATTGGATAAACAAAGCAACGGATGAATGTAAGAATGACAAAGAAGTGTGGGCAATCATTCAAAAGTTACAACAATATCCCAATACATTTGATACATTTAGCTGGAAAAATGATTCATTATTCTACAAAGATCACTTATACCTATGTAAGAATTCACAACTCAAACAAAAGACTCTTATGGAATTGCACACCTCTCCCTTAGGAGGGAACTCAGGATTTCTAACAACTTACCATAGGGTTAAGAGGGAATTTTTTTGGGATGGCCTTAAATTAGGTATTCAAAATTTTGTGGTGGAATGTTTGGTTTTCCAACAAAATAAAGTTGAAACAATTAAGACCCTGGGTCTATTACAATCTTTATCCATTCCAAGCCAATGTTGGGAGGAGGTTTCAATGGATTTTATCATAGGTTTACCCACGTCAAAAGGAAAGAGTGTTACCATGGTGGAAGTTGACAGACTTACCAAGTATGCACACTTTTGTACATTATCTCATCCATTTAAATCGAGTACAGTTTCTACTGCATTTATGGAAAGAATTCAAAAGTTACATGGAAAACCAAAGATTATTGTAAGCGACAGAGATCCCATTTTCACTGGAAATTTTTGGACAAAATTATTTTATTGTCTTGGTACTCAGTTAGCTCATAGCTTATCTTATCATCCTCAATTTGACGGGAAAACTAAGATAGTAGACAAATTTTTGGAAGGATATCTTCGTTTCTTTGTATTTGATAAACAAACATAATGGGTCAAATGGTTTCCTCTGGCTAAATGGTAGTATAACACTTCCTTCCAAACTACAGCAAAAATGACCCCATTTATGGCACTTTATGGATATCATCCACCGTCCATCTCATCATACTTAAGAGAAAATTCTAAGGTTCAAGCAATGGAAGATTACATCGAGCATCAACAACAAGTTCTCCTACTCTTAAAGGATAACCTCACTTTGGCGCAAAATAGAATGAAACAACAGGAAGATCAACTTCACAGCGAAAGAAGTTTTGATGTTGGTTATTGGGTATTCCTATGGCTACAATCATATAAAAAAATGTCCCTCAAGCAAGCTAAGAAGGATAATAAATTATCACCAAAGTATTACATGCAAGGTGTTGCAAAAGATAGGTACTATGGCATAAAAATTGGAGCTTCCAGCAGCTTCTCGAGTACACCCTGTTTTCCATGTTGCATGCTTAAATAAGGTTATAGGTGACAAGCTCCCAGTTCAAACAATATTTCTAGAACTTTATGAGGAAGCAAAAATCATATTGGAACTTAAAGCAGCCATAGAAACAATAACTTGATGGATACGAAATCGATCAATTTTATAGTATCTCATCAAGTGGAAGAACTTACCCGCTGAAGATTCCACATGGGAGGATGACAATTTTATAGAGAAGCATCCAAAACTACTCAAGCATTGAGGATAACACCTTTTTTAAGGAGAGGGGCATGTTAGGTCCCTATAATACTAGTGAATCCCCCATTACTATTGTGATTGTAGCCCTTATTATTATCGTTATGTCCCTATTGTCCCCATATTGTTATTATTGTACCCCATAGAAGCCCACTATTGTTATTTTTGTGACCTTATATCATTATTGTTATGCCAGATTTGATTATATTGTGACCCCTTAGACTCCTATATATATAAAGGAGGTTTTATCATTTGTATCATCCAATAATTGTTCATTTATGTAATGTAAAGGAGGTTGCCCCCTCGAAGAGGCTAATTTCTAAGTTGTTAATCTATCTTTTCTATCTTTTGTGATTTGGTTTCATAACAGTGAACATCACAAGAGATATTTGAAATAGATGAACACAACACATCACAATTTGGAGGATTAGAAGAACCAAAGGGTGGAGGACAAGGAGATAACAATTCATCACCATCATCAGATTGATAGTCAAAACCTACGTTGAAATTCTAAGAATGTGAGGTGGGAAAAGATGGTGGTACATCAATAGATCAATTTTCAACTTCCCTTACCTTAGCCTTCGGAACTAGAGTTGTTTTATGAGATGAGGACAGAGAGTCACTTAGAACAACAACCTTGTCCATCATAGATTTAGAAGCTCTAACACCGAGGTATGTTGGGAGTAGCTGAAAATATTCTAACACGTGCATATTTTCTAAAATGTGAACAAGATATTGAAATATTCTTGTTAAGAAATTCCAATCAACTTCATCTTCTGAATATTCAAAACACAATTTCATAAAATGAATGTGAAAATGATTCAATGATTCATCAAGTGATTTTTACAAGTCTAAAATTTTCTTGCCCAGAAGTTTACGATCGAACATGTCAAAAGTGTGAGACATTTATGTGACAAGATGCTTGAAATAGTGTATGGAAACATTGGTAAATGTATGACACCACTTCCTTACATGCCCTTTGAATGTGAGGATGAAAAACCTACATGCAACATCCTTATAGTGAATGTTGTGTTCTAATCATAATTCAAGAAAGCACACAGTATGCTCAAGAAAGGTTGTATCACCCTCACCATCAAATTTAAGGGTTGACAAGTCATCTACAATGCTCATTGACACTTGCAACCTTACGTCTTTGGAAACACATGACAATATTATGATTGTGGAAGAACTCATTAAATGACTATAGAAATTCAAAACAAACTTCAAGGGCTCATCTTGTCATCTTCCCCTCCCTCTAGCGCTAGAAATTTTGATGGTGACAAACCCCTCAACATTTAGGGGATCTCCCCGATATGAACTCCCAACTAGACCTCAAACCATTTGAGTAGGATTCCTGATAGTGGGTGGTAATGTAATGCCTTGACCACAAAAACATGCAAAGGGAAGTATGATAACTTTGGATGAGAGAAAGTGTGTGACCATGTGGAGAATCAAGAGTAATGCATGAAGGTTCCATCACACGAAAGGAAAAGGAAGTGCGCCCCTTGGAAGCTTGTAATAGTACACAACTTTAAAGGATAACACAAGAGAAATGATATCACAAGCTAAGACACAGAATAGTCCACAAGTTAAATTGATGAGTTAATACAACAACACACTTTCAACAAGATTCATACAAATGAAAACGAAATAGTAATAAGCATATGTGTAAGTTAACTAACATATATTGCCAATACAACAAGAATAGTCCTACTATATGAACAACATATTCATCAAAGCGTGTTGGCTCTTATTTTATGATTATAACTAAAATATCCATCCATAAATACACCATTGATAACCACTAGCCCCAACAGGGGAATATCGCAATTAAGAACACCTACACCTTCAAAGAAGTATACTCGCTCTATGCTATGGAGAAACTAAGGCTCTTCACAATACTCCCAAGCTCTTCCTAAGCCTAATCCTAGCCAAAATGTTTGCTCCAAAAAGCATGTTACATGAGTTATAAGGTTCTATTTATAACAAGAAGGGGTGACTCTTCAACTACCCTTTGTGACCTTTGGACTACCCTCATGATTGTTCAATTTCTTTACAAAATGACACACTACATTGCATGATGACTATTCATATTCCAATATTGGCACTTAGAATTTCACTTACAACATAATTAAAAATAATATTACATTTTACACTCATATCCATATAGGACAAAATAGGGTAAATACAACTTGACAGCCTAACAAGACAAGACACTATGATTCTTGAGTTTGGGAACACTCTAGCTCGACAGCTTCCACTTGATGCTTCTCAGTCACGTATCAATTCTAAGCTTGGTAATGTGTGATGACATCCCCAAACTGCGTGATTGTATAAGGCTAGAAGTATATTCTAGCCTCCATATTATCTAGGTACAATTATTTAGAACCATTCCTAACTTCTTTCTCGATCAGGAGCAACATGGTTTTGATTTGGACGAGACCACCAACGTAGTTCTGAATGTTTTGTTTAATCAAATCTAGATCCTCCTTAGTGGAGACTTATGTCATCTACTCCAAGTACTCTTCAATATCCTTCTAGACTTAGTGTTTATGTTTATCTTCGGTGAATGAGTTAATTGATGGGATCTTTTGGGTTCTCACCATGAAATCAAAATTTTTGTACAACCATACATATGAGGCCTGAATGTTCCAATTAACGAGGTGAGTTTCTTGTTGTTCTGAATCAACATTCGAACTCTTACTTTCTCCAACTTCATCTTCTTTACCAAAGTAATTGGTGCCCATTTGTCCATTCTTGCAAAGTGGTGATGGAAGTCTGTACATTCCTAAGAGTCTTGGAAAATTCCTTGCTCTACCACTACAAGATATGCAAGTGAAAAGTTGCCTTATGTATGGCCATGAGCTCCTCATAGAGATATTGCATGGTCTCTTCAAGTGTTGATAACTCACCAAGTATCATTGCTCTCAATTCCTACAAGTAGACCTACACGGAGAATGCGTTTTGTGTTGTTGTGTGGAGTTGTTCTATCTTTGGTCAAGCAACCTATATATTTTGTACCAATTTTTTACTCTCAGCCATCAAATACTGATTGTTTGATCTTTTCGCACCCGTGAAGGAAAAGTTGGCTTCTACAATGGGATTTGAACTCCTAGTTGTGTCTGCCACTAACCAATGGAAAATTCTCTTTCCGCGCTTGTACAATCATCTTTTAAAATTCATTATATGATATATTGTACACATGCACTACTAGATCATCACCAAGAGGAACTATGTCCCCTTCCTCGCTCGAGGATAACTCTACAAATAGAGGTGATGGAGACTAAAAAATGACCTATGGTGCACTAGACATCACATCAACATCATGATCCCATGGTTCCAGTTCCAACTCCATGTCTACAACTTCAATCAATTCTTCAATATCTTGAGCAAGCTACCAATCTTGCATCTGTTTGTTCTCCCCCTCTATTGTTGGTTGATTATGTCCTTGCTCTTCAAATTGAATCGACATTGTTTATCCTGATGTTGTGCCTTTCCTTCCTTCTTCTTCCTACTTCTGCTTCTCCTCCTATTATTTCCTCCTTTTTCCTATTCTTCCCTTAGTTCTTGTTATGATTTCTATGCCCTTAGTTCTACTTCCTGTAAGCTCATCTTTTCTCTCTTCCTCGGCCTTGCTCTCTATCTCCTCTGCTTCCTTTGGAAAAGATGCTTGCTTAAGGATTGAATACACTTTCACTCTGCAGCTTTGTTCTCCATCTATTTTATTAGCAACCTTTCTCTTTCCCTGATTTTGTACTAGATTGTTGCCTTCTATTACTACTGCTTGACTTTCTGCAATGTTAGTTTTCACTCCTTTTCTATAAACGATTGAGCGTCCGCATATTGGCAAGTTAACTGGAATTTTCTCAACTTTTTCCCCAGTATTGCTTTCAGTGGTCTCTCTTGAAGCATCTCTCTTTGGTTCCATGGTGATAATGACTGCTAGAGAGAAGTGCTTCACAATTATGGTACCTGTGGGACAAAAAGGAAACTCATGGTTTAAAACAATTAGCTTCAGCAAATCTACCTTCAAAGCATGGTCATGCAGCAAGTCGGGCAACTAGAGAGAAGCATTGTGAAATTTTCATTGGCAAGAGGGATTGGTTTCCTATGGGAAGTGCGCACACCATAGTCACAGCAATGAAACATGAAGCTTGAGGCCTAGGACTATGCAATGTGCATTCCCAACCAGGGCAAAGACTAGGAGAGAAAGTGCAGTCCCAACCTGGGCATACACTGGGAGAGACTCTACATTGTGCAGTCTCAGTGGCCAAGGTAACAGGTTGACCCCTGGAACTACACAGTGCACAGTTGGGGCCAGCCTTTACTATGCACCATGAAATTCCAAACATAAATTTTGTGGCTCTAGCCTTATCATTTCCCAGTGCCCAACTGGGCAAGGAAAAATCCATCCAAGGGAAGCAGAGATATTCCTAGTGGAAGTGTGAAAAATGAGAAGATCTAAGTGATGGTGTGAGCTTGAGTGCAAATCTGATTAAGTTTGAATGAATCAACATAGGTCAAGTGTAGAAATTGATCAAACAATTTTGGGTGTGGAGCTACGTTTTCTTCTTTATTTAGGGTTTTTTGCCCTAGAAGGCAACCCGTTGCTATATATGATGGAATTGTATTGCTTCTATGTAGATTTGTATTCTAAGTGAGAAAGAGAGAGGAAATTATGTGAGAGAGAAGAGGGAATTACATCAGATCTATTGTAGGTTGTATCTCTTTAGTTTGCTAGATAATATAAAAGGACTGGCTATTTCTCATGGACTTAACCCAAATTGGGTGAACCACATATATCTGTGTCTCTCTTGTTTTATGTGTTTATATTTCTGTAAAATATTTTATGTGTTCCATTTCTCTATAATATATAATTTTCTAAAAAACAGAAGGAAAATCAAGTACATGAGGAGAGTCACGACAACGACAACCATCAGTGAAAAACAGGAAAATCAATCTAACAATCATGAGAAGCAAGCGATAACTTGAAACACACTTCTACAAGCTAAAACAATTTGAAACACCAGTAACCATGAATAGAAATAAGAAAAACAACACTCACTCAAGCGAAATGACAGAAAGCAACAGAAAAGGTGGAAAAAGGTGATAAAAGAAAAACTCACCTGAAAAAGTGATGACAACCCCACTGAAGGTTCCTTGATCTCTTCAGGAATGTTATATATTCAATATCAAATACCAAAATTAGCTCTAGAGGTTTCGATTGACTAGATTGTATCCAATGAGATTTTATGACACGCATGCCTAAAATAAAGGACAAAGGCTACACTTGGCAGAAACTTCTACAAATAGCAATGTACCACCTTTGGGCTACTAATAATGGATCCCTACTTCTTAGGGATGTTATTTTCCCTTTATTTTTCTTTCTTTTCTGGGTGGGTGACTTTCCATGCACACTACTAGGAAAGAATACACAGGTCTGGGGAACTGGGGAACTTTCCAACTCAGTGTGCACTACGTAATTTCTGAGGTTAGTGAGGGTTGCATAGTTTCTGGGCTCAGTGCTAGAATACCTTCCATGACTATGCAATTTCTGAGCTCAAGGTTGATTGCCAGTCTGATCTGCACAATTCCAATCATTAAGGCTGACTTCCTTCCATGACTGTGTAGTTTGTGAGCTCAAGGTTGACTGCAATTTTTGACTTCCTTCAAAGATTGTGCAATTTCTAGAGGCAAGCCTAGAACTTCTATGGACCAAGTTAGGAGATCATCTTGTGACTTAGAAAGATAGGCTAAGTGAGAAAACACAAGAAAAATGAAAAGGTAAGTCTCATTCAAAGCATGAATACCTGCATCAGTGCAAGATGAGCTCCTTGGTATAAGAAGGAAGGCTCCAAAATCAAAGCATAGGAAAAATTTGGAGGGTGGTTGTAACCTCCACAACAACTTCTTAGAAAGAGATACAGGGTGAGTACTATCACTCTGGCCAAGTGTTAATATTCCAACATCTTATGTACAAACATGCAAAAATGAATGTTGATGGTAGGGATAGGACTAACAAGTCATGTGACGTGATTAAGGATTATAACTTCTACATCAACGATGATCGTTAGCATGAGACATTTCTTTTGCAAAGTTAATTTGTCCTAATTTATGAATCATTCAAAAATAATGGAATATCATTTAGACATCATTGGATATGGTCAGATGGTTGCGCAGTGTAGTTCAAGTCAGCACACATTTTTTATTGTTTGAGTTGGTTAAACAAGGAGACAAAAATTCAACATGCTTGGAGATTTTTTGAAATAGAACATGGAAAGGGTGATCAGGATGATGAAGGTGCTTGTGTGAAATGAGCACTTAGGAAGTATTCATGATGCAAATAATCTCAAATCATCAATAGAGGTGGTCAACTAGAGAAGATCCTATTAAGGACATGAAGGTTGCAAATCTGTTAGGCCTATGCATAGGTTATTCTAGAATGCTGAAATTAGCGATGTGAATAGATCCATTACTTGGTATTGTAATACTATAAAATTCATAAGGGAATTACACTCAATGTGAAGTAAATACATGGGGGGAATATTTTTCATCGAGACATGAAAGCTTACATGTTTTTGTGAGTTTTGCATCGGTGCAAATGGATGTAGACTTTGTCAATGTGAAAAACATGGGTATGTGAAAGGATGGAAATATGTCACTCTTAGTCCAAAGGGACCTACTCCAATTCCTACATGGCAAAATATGCATGTTGAAGAGGTCATCGTTTCACTTGATCATGATCATGTTTTTGATGTCGTAAGGGAAGGTATGTGGCATCCATCATTAACAGTTCCATCTATAAATTGAAATCTCAAACATATAACTAATACATATTTTGTATTTTGGTTGTAGGCAATGTCTTTGTTTTCACTGCCCCATTAGGAAATGAAGAGAACACGGTTTATTATTTCATTTGATGCACATAGGTAAAAAACAGGTAAAAATATCAACAATAGTATTACTTCTTACTTTAGCATTTGTTCAATTTTTTTTCAACTACTGTTTTTATTTTTATTTTTACTTTTCTTCATGATTTTTCATTTCCAACAATCATTTTAATTAATAAAATAATAATATGAAAAAAAGGTATTCAAGTGACTTTAAAAGTTACAATTCCGAAGATCTATTATTCACCAACTTATAAAATCACTGAAACACAAATGAAGCTCTAAAGACCTCTATAAATCATATTTATATACTTGGTAAGGAATGAATTCTTTATGGTTAGTCAAGGTTGTCATTGATGTCAATACAGCATTGTTTGTGATGGCAAATTCTTATGATCTATGATTCTTCCCATTGATCATAGTGATGAAAGTTCTAATGAAGATGCAATAACCTCATGTATATTATGATATCATTGATGAAGGACTTGATTACATATGATGACATAATTGGAGATCATATGATCAGATGGAGGACCATATGGATTTAATATAGCAGAAGCATTGAATATATATTTAGAAAGAATAGAAGTAGTGGACCCAAGGAGAAATCCCAAGGAGCAAGAGGAGGAAAGCCATCGAAGCCATCAAAAATCCATCGGAAGCCATCAGAAATCCATCGGAAGCCATCAGAATTCAACAAATGGAGTGACAAGCAAAGGAGGAGAATATCCAAGAGAATCAGTTCAAATAGAAGCCATCAGAAGTCAAGAACAAGAGAGACAAGCCAACGAGAAGCAGATCCAAAGAGAAGACCGCATATGCCCAAGAGAAAGATCCAAAGGGTAGAAACAATGATATTGGAGGAGAAAAGAGAAACGATATGAGTGAAATATCCATAATAAAATTAGAGAAATCATATCAACATTTTGTTATGTGTATCCACCTAAAAATGTTGATCTTCAATGTGCGATTTGCACCAACCTCCAATATGCGGACCCTACTAGTGTCTAGGAGTCACTAGTGATCAAATGGTCTCTTTCATGTCTTAGGTGAAGTTATAAGGTCAAAGTTTTATGTCTCAATAGGTATTCAAATAAAAATTTGGTCACTTGTTTATCTTGTTTAGGTGTTTTCATTCTTCCGTCATGATTATGGTTGTAAAAAGTCATTTTGGTACTACCATCATGGATGGGCATGAGTCGTTAATCGTTGATAGAATCATCATGTCAGTTATCATCACATGGTCAAAGGTCATTTCAGAGATTTAATGGTCAAATTCATGGTTTCATGGTCCATTAGGTGTCATGATGGAGTCAAACCATCAAAAATAAAATAAAGTTCATGTCACACTTAGGTCATCATGAATGGAAGAGGATATCTTGTAAAAAGGCTGTAAATTATGTTTTCAAGTGTTTTGTGGCATAAAAAAGTAATAATCCTCATAAAAATATCAAAAGATCAAGGTTCAAACATGCAAAATAATTCTTTTAAAAGAACAAGTTGGTCCCATCTCCAATCAAAAGATGTCAACTCAGCTCATAAAAGGAAAACAGATAAAGGTGAAATTCATTGGCACGCATATACCCTCCTACACTCTTCATACACCATCTCCCACACTTTCCCCCATTTCATCACTTTTCCTCACAAACCCTATTCCCTACTATGCATTTCTAGACTAAGACTTTATTTTCTAGTTTTGCATCCCTTCCCATCTCTCAAAACCAAAAATTCCACTTCCCCTCACTCCATAACATCCATCCCTATCTCCCTAGATTTTCCTAAGAATTTAGAGACCCCCTAACCCCTTCATCTCCCTCCATTTCAAAAACTACCCAAATCCCCTTTTTTCCCTACACCAAACCCTAATTTCCCCTCCCATTGAGCTAGGGTTTGCTATGAGACTACAAAGTAGAAGATGCATAAGGGAGGTCATATCAGTAGGTATGAGCCAACTTAAGCACATGACATCATGTCTTCACCATTTCTCAAGAAATCATTCCAAGAGACAAATCATTTGACAAACATTGGGACAATCTTACATAAGTCTCTTGGTTTTAATAGTACCCCTAAACAAGATTCAGATGACAATAATAGTCCACCAGAGATAGTTTCCTCTCAAACAATAGACATGTTTGCTGCTCAGTATTCTCCATTAAAATTGTCAGCCCCTTTGCATGAGTTATCACAAAGTTATGCTCAGACACTGCCCAAATTTGATATTACAAGTAAGTTATAACTAGGCATCATGTCAGTAGAGTTCTTGATTTTATGGATTTGGAGGAGCTTGATTATGAGGATGTGAAATTAAGGTTGTTTTCTCAAATCCTTCTGGGCGAATTCAAGATGTGGTATAAAATTCTGGCAGCTAGAAGTATTTCCTCTGTCCAACAGTTTGAACATGTTTTCCTCAACAGATAGGAGGTCAATGTGAACCCTTTCCAAATCATGGACAAATACAAGAACCTAAAGATATAGTCTGGCGAATCATTCCAAGAATTTTGTATGCGTTTCAACAAAGTTTACAATTCCATACCTTCATATATAAAGCCTCCCCCAGGTTCCGCTATGTTGCATTTTCCGGATGGTTTTGAAGTTGAGATTTCTTATCAGCTTAGAGAGAGGAACCTTACTACTTTGGAGGACATGTAGAAATTCGTGGTTGATGTGGAAGCCAATTTGATGATAAAAAGGAAGGAAGGAATAAAATAGAAGATTCCTCCATTGTCGAATCATAAGCTAGACATAGTAATAAAAACCATTGGAATATTGATAGAAAATTTCATGCTGCAAAATAAACTCAAAGCTACAAACTAGAAAATAAGATCTCATACTCAAACAAATTTTGTGGAAGAAGAAGAATTTGCTAGCCCAAATTGTTTCGTTGTTGACTCATGTTGCTATGAACTAGAATTTGATGATTTTAGGTATTCACTTGAGGATAGTCCTAAAACTGGATTTATAGATCAGCATGAAGAAAAACATTCTTCTTTATCAATATTCATGTTTGATGACGTTTCTCCTGAACCTGATTTTCCTAAGTAAAATGAATATGATGATGATTTCGATGAGAAACCAGCATCATGTTATCATCACTTTAAGGAAGACAGTCAGGTTGCACATGTGGTTTCTGATAGAGAGGAGGAGTTTGATGAAATTTCTGAATCAGCTAAGCAGTTTTATAGCTTGGATAATGAACACAAAGAGAGTGATGAAATAGATGGTGGTAAATATTTACCCTTATGTTATGCTACATTTGAATTAATAAAGGAATTATAAACCCACCAAAGCAGAGATGTCGTCTAAAGATACTTTAAAATGGCAACAACCTTCTTTGATTTTGAATGATTTGATATCTGATTATTTGGATGGGTTTTGCATTCCTAGTGATCCTCCTTTAGTTGTTTGCGAAACTAAAAACAAGGATGAGGAATTTTTAATTAAAAAAAGTTTTGATATAGAGCACGAAGAAGACCATGAAATTCTTGATGAGGGATCCTTACCTTTTTGTTTCTCTTCATTCTAAATAATAAGATAAAACTATAAGGCTACCAATGAAGCAAATAAGCAAGTTCAATGCAATTGGCATCCTTCTCCTAAAGTTGTTGACAATGTTGTTTGTAATATAAAAAAAATAAAAAAATTAGTCCACAATTATAGTTACCAAGCAACATTCAGTTTGAGGAAAATGCAGCTTAAAGTGTGGAACATCAAGAGTTTCTACAAGATCATTTAGTTTCATTAGAAATGATCCACAACGATTTACAAAAAAAAATCATATTTGCAATGATCCAGTAGGTAATTATATAGATGATATTTTTGTTCAAAGCTCTCATCCTTTGGCTGGATGTCATTTTGAAGATAGGGCTAATAATGATTTAGTTTGGCATACAGTTTTAATGTCTTGTCCATCAACAATATCATCACATTTATCACAAAGGTCACAGGAAATATTGCAGCTTTATCATGACTGTTTTAAGTTGAAACTTTAGGAAAGCACGGATGTTGGGAAAAATTTAAAATCAAGGTACGAAGACTATATGTTTTAACCCCATACAAAAATTACCTGCATACGAATTCTAAAAAACAGAAAATAAAAAAAGGCGAGTGCATAACACGTAAAATAAATATACACAAAGATTTCCCCTGGATCACAAAACTGGGACTACCAGCTTGATTTTTCATTACGTTCCTTTCAATATTACAATACATATTTATACATGCTGAAGCATCCAATACCATGGACCGAAAAATCATCGCATCCAAACCCATGTGCGAAAACCATGCACAAAACCATAGGAAGGTCTACCCCGAACCCCATAGAGGGGGGCTACTGCCACACCTTTGAACCCCCCACTGCACAATCGACACAACGAAGGGGGGGCTCCGCCCTTCCTCTAACCCCCTAGTTGACTAAGGTGGCTAGTTATGGAAAGAATATAACCCAACCCAACAAAGACTACCTAACACAGAGCAGTAATGTATTGGATCGGATGGAAATCAATATGTATTCCTATGAAGATCATTTTGCAACATTCTTAAGGTCAGCTAGTGGGTTTGTGCTTTGCAATTTCATTAAGACTCAATATGTTTACCAGTTTTCATGGAAGTTTCCTTTCAGTGGTTTTCCATTCTTTCTCATTAGCAAGCACTTGTGGAGAAATCAACTAGCAGACAAAATGCTTACATGGTTGTAGTGGTTTCTCCATTTAACTTGATCAGATGATGTATGGATTAGTTAGAGTAGGTCTGATAAATAATCTCAATTCTAAACATATTTTTCAATAGCATCTTCTAGTAAATTTCATAGTTAGTCTACATTTCAAGTTTTCAGTTTGTAACTCAGTCAGTTCTATTTATATTACTTTTGTGAAGACAATCTTTGTAAATTTGACTGTATGCCCCATAAATAAAGCGACCTGGTCTACGGTGTTCTTGAAACCTCTTTCAGACCTGCCATCCCTAAAGGATCCAATATTAGTGTCTAGGAGTCACCAGTGATCAAATGGTCTCTTTCATGTCTTAGGTGAAGTTATAAGGTCAAAGTTTTATGTCTCAATAGGTTTTCAAATAAAAATTTGGTCACTGGTTTACTTTGTTATGTGTTTTCCTTCTTCCAGCATGATTAGTGTTTTAAAAATTTATTTTGGTACTGCCATCATGGATGGTCATGATTCATGAGTCGTGGATAAAATCATTAGGTCAATTATCATCGCATGGTTAAAGGTCATTTCATATGTTTAATGGTCAAATTCATGGTTTCATGGTCCATTAGGTATCATTATGGAGTCAAGCCATCAAAAATCAAATAAAGGTCATGTCACACTTAGGTGATCATGAATGGAAGAGGAAATTTTGTAAAAAGGTTCTAAATGATGTTTTCAAAGTTTTGTTGCATAAAACTAATAATTCTCATAAAAATATCAAAAGAACAAGGTTCAAACATGCAAAGTCATTCTTGGAAAAGAACAAGTGGGTCCCATATCCTCTCAAAAGAGGTCAAATCAGCTCATAAAAGGAAACAAATACAAAGGATAAATTCCTTGGCACTCATATACCCTCCTACACTCTTCATACACCATATCCCACACTTTACTTCATCAAATTCCTCATTTCATCATGTTTCCTCACAAACCATAATCCCTACTATTCATTTCTAGACTAGGACTATATTTTCTAGTTTTTCATCCATTCCCATCACTCAAATTTAAACATTTCACTTCCCCTCACTCTATAACATCCATCCCTATATCCCCAAATTTTCATAATAATTTAGAGACCCCCTAACCCCTTCATCTCCCTCAATTTCAAAAACAGCCCAAATCCCTATTTTCCCTACACCAAACCCTAATTCCCCTCCCATTGAGCTAGTGTTTTCTATGGATTCTAAGACTAATAAGAAGAGGAGGCATAAGGTAGGTCATATCATTAGGTATGAGACAACTTTAGCACATGACATCATGTCTTCACCATTTCTCAAGAAATCATTCCAAGAGACAAATCATTTGACACACATTGGGACAGTCTTACCTCAAAATTATTTTCTTAAGTAAGATGAATTTGTAAAATGTGAAAGAGTTTTTTGTCAATAATAAACCAAGGCACACAAACCTCCTCAATTTTATACAAAGTTGTTATTATTTGGGATAAATACCCAAAATACTTTTTCTACAGGAGAATTTATGCATCTCTGGAGTAGTATTGTGAGAATGGGTTTTTCTCAGCCTTGGAGAGGCCAGTTTGCATGCTTAAGTACTCTTTGACAACTAGGCATCTTAATATTTCCAATGATACCTTCATATATTTATATTGAGCTCATGAAGGAATTAAAATCTCTCCTCAAAGTTGGCATTGTGCTTTTTCTACGAGAACACTGCGTTTTTTGAGTACCTCTAGGAGAATGAAGTTTTGGAGGGTTAGGAGTAGCCTTTTTCACTGCTTGAGGATTCTATCATGTAGCATACATCCAAATCGATCTTCAGAATTTATGAAATCAGGATTTGGACCTCACAAAGGCCTCCAAAAGTCACTTCTACCAATTTCATTGCATTTTCTCTTCGCACGCTGCACGTTTTGCCAGAATTCACTGTATTTTCACCTGGAAGCCACTTTCCTCAGTTGACTTAGTCCATATTCGACCTCCACTAATGTAATTTGTCATGTTTTATGTTGTGATGATGTAATGAGGTGTAAATAGGTTGGTTAGAGTGAATGTTAAGTAGATACATGCTTGTAAATGTCTTTTGTGGTCAAATGTTTCAGTTTTGCTATTAAGAGGAGAGTTTGTTAACCTCCCTGATCATTAGGTTTTGGTTGAGATATTCTTGTAAATTGTTCCTACACTGAGGAATTCAACCACTAAGAGTGGGGAAATTTTTTTTTTGGTCTATATGTATATTGTTTTCAGTCAAACTCAATGTTGGACATCAAAGGTGGGAATAGTTGTATCTTGTACTTCAACTCTTTATTCAGGAAATCAAAGGAGAAGTTGCAACTGTTATCTAGGAATTCATGTGCAGTGAGTTTGTCATGATGTATTTTCTTTGTTATAGTTTTATATGAATGATATACATCTCTCTTTTCCATATCTTATTTCTTTAGTAATTTTCCTTAAAGGTTATTATCAGAATTCTTTTCATGAAAGCTTTGTTTTTATGGGAATATCATTTTGTGTAATTTTCCTTCTTAATTAATAAATTCATGGTGCAAATCCTCATTAATACCTTGTTACTCTTTAAAACCCTATGCTTCATTAGAAAAACCCTAAAGCCATCACAAAGTATTGCTACCTTTCTCCTCCATATATTTGTTGATGTAACCCTTTCATACTTTGACCTAGCTACCTGGTTTTCAGCCCTAATCTAGCATCAAAAACCTAAAAACTCAAAACCTACCTGAGCCTAGCATACCTAGCCTAATATTTGTTTACATTCCAGTCAAAATTTGGTTGATTTCATAGAGATATCCCTCTCTAGTTTGGTAGGGCTAGCTACTAAACTGAAAGCTTGGTTTGAGGTTACCTCTATCAGTCTCCTCTTCAACTTAGGACATTGTCAAGGCTAACTAACCCGATGTGATCTAATAATGAATTTAATTGTTCAATTGCATCCTCCCTTTATCGTATCTTTTGGAATGGGACCTCCGATAACATCCTTCAATGAGGCCTAATCTATGATTATGGTATGGTCGCAAAACCAATGTTCCCTGTTATAACATTTTAATGTAATATCGCATCTGTCATGTCGCAACTTTCTTATCGCAAGTTTTATAGGCATATCATGTTAAAACCTATGATTTCGATATGGTTGGGGACTTGATTGGTTTATCAAAAATATTTTATTGGAATATCGTAAACATCAGAGGTCAGAGTATGATGCAGACCTGATTGGATTATCAAAATTATTTCATTGAAATATCACATCCGCTACGTCAGAGGTGAGAGGAAGTAGGGATGATATCTGTTATAGGAATATCGGCATTGTTGACATTAAAAATTTAGCTTGTGCACAACTTAAAAAAAAAAAAAAAACTTTGATATTCATGTGGTTTCGATGTGCAGGAGTAAAGTGATGATGTGGGATGTGGGACCTCCCAACATATATTATAATATAGTTTTTGTTCAATGAAACTATGTCATATTTGGTCCACTATTATCAAAAGACCCCTTCTTGAAAGCTATTAAATATATTGTCAAAGTTCCACCTCATGCAGAAGTTGGACTCTCCTCTAATAAACATGTATTTTCATTTATTGGTGAAATTCATATAAATACAAGTCAAATAATTCATTATCTAGTATCAATCTTGGTCATGTATCACAGAGAGGAAGATACAATTCACAACTCGTGAACTTGAAAGAATTAAAGAGAGGAGACTTTAAGGTCAAGAAGGAAAATAAATTTTTGATAGGGTTAAACTTGATGAATTAATCTTTGGAAGGCTCAATCCTATAATGAATTAATTTGTAAAAGAAGTGAAGACTGTGACCTGAAGAACATTCATGCGGAGGTTCATTTGGTAGCTAGGTTTATTGCTATATCAATGTCACGGATTTGTGAAAATATTAATTCTTGTATCTGTATGACCTCGGATTTTTATGGCCTCAGATCTATATGACCTCAAACCAGCAAATTAAGGTTACATTTGTCATCATTTGAAGAGAGTTGAAGATTACATTGGCATTGAAGTATTTGTGAAGTGAGCATATTGCAAACCTCTGAAGTAGTCACCTCGACATTGTGAACAGAGGCTCGGAATAGAGACATTGAGGCTTAGCGCAACCTGTTGAAGATATCTTGTTGAAAATATTTAGCAGATCTTGAAGACATCATTAGAGACCATGATGCATTATTGAAATCATGATGAGGTAACTTTGCAGATCGTGTTTAGGTAACATGAAGAGTTGTTGAGACTCCTTCATGTAAATACAAGTTTTTCATTGATTAACTAATTTGGAGGAAACATTGCTAAAGATTGACAGGGCTCATTGAAGATGACATTGGGAGCTTTGAAATATTACTGAACTTATCTTGACAAATTTAAGGAGGAGGTTGGAGCCTCTATGAGAAGAGAGGGTTGGAGCCCTAGAGGATAGGAGTCCTCAATATATCAAGTTTGAGTCTATACCAAAAGAGGGTTGGAAACCTAGACAATAGGAGTCATCAATATATCAAGTTGGAGCATATACCAGAAGAGGGTTACAACCCTAGAAAATACAAGTCCTCAATATATAAAGTTGGATCTCATACCAAGAGAGGTTTCAAGCCCTGGAGAATAGAAGTCTTCCATATACCATGTCGGAGCCTGTACTATTGATAGGGTTGGATTCCTAGAGGTTGGTCCCTCAAAGTTGATAAGGTTGGAGCCTAGAAAAGTCCAAGTTGGAGCTTGGAAAACTAGATGTTGGAGCATGGGAGATTGAAGATTGGTGTCTTCATCTAGGGTTGGATACCTACACATTATTGTATTGTATTCATTGTAAATAGGATTGGAGTCCTTTTCATTTATTAATAAAATTATTATTTTATCATTGTTCATTTTGTGTTCTGATTATAAGTGATCTAACTAGTAACATATAACAATTGAAAAGAAATATTTATTCACCCCCTATCAGCATTTCGAACAATTAGTATCAAAGTCAGTACCTTCTCTCAAAGCCTAAAAACTTGAAGGTTGATCCATAGAACAAAAATGGAAAATCCAAGGAAGAAATCCTCCAATCCTTCTAAATATGTCTCTTCCTCAACTATGAATACTAAAGACAATAATATTGGGAAAATTCCATTGCTAAATGGAAATTTTGATGTATGGAAGGTAAGAATGAGAAATTTCTTAATGGCTCAAGGAGAAGTATCAAAATCAGTGATTACTGACAGCATGATGGAAGGTGAATCCAAGGGATATAATACAAAATCAATGAAGGAATTCTTTAATGGGCTACCAGATGTTATAAAAGCCAAAGTGGAGAAATGTTCATTGGCAAAAGTTATGTGTGAAAACTTCATGATCTTAACTCAAAAGAATAATTGACCATGATTGTTAGTCAAGAAGATGATGGAAAGTAAGAAGGAAACCCAGAATCCATTAAGGAAGTTGAAAACATGAGTGAAGACATCAAGGCCAAGGAAGACCTAGAAGATGAAGAGAGTAAAGATGACTTCGAAGAAGATATCATGGTGAAGCTTGTAGCTGCCCTAGAAGAGATAAGCAGTTTGAAAAAGGAGAATGAGGAGCTCAAGAAGAAATCACAAGATGGTGACCATGACCTTGACAAGGCAAGGAAGGAAGTTAACCTATTCAAGCTTCAAGTTCAAGAAAGAGATGAGGAGCTCACCAAGATTAAGGAGGAATTTCATCAAAACACATGAAGAAGTCATATCCATGACAAATCAATTGAATAAGGCAAAGAAAACAGAAGAATATTTGTCAAGCCACCTTGAAAAAAGACACAAGATCTTGAACAAACTTGAAGAAGAAATTGGTCAATACAAGGAAGAGGTATTCTCCCTTAGATCTCAACTAGAAGAAATAAACACAAGGAGGTGAGAAGGTGATGGAAGCTTTGGCACTCATAGAAGGACAAGCTAATGATGCAGAAAAGGAAAGAAAAACCATGATATGCCAACTAGAAGAAAAGGATGAAGAGATCTTCAAAATGAAATTAGATGTCATCTCCCTTAAAGTAGAAGTTAATGAAGCAACACGAGTCAAGGAAGAAATTAAGAAACAACAAGCTAAGAAAAATGACGACTGTGGAAAATTAGAAGAAGAGATTGCTTCACTAAGGAAAGAAGTTGAATTGATGAACAAAAGCTTGAAAAGTTCTCAAGCCTTGGATGACTTGCTCAACCATCAGAGATCTCCATTTCATAAAATAGGTCTCGGTTATACAAGTGAATCCTCAAACACAAGTGAAGTAACTCTTATTGCTTCAAACATCATAGATGTGGAGAAACCTGGAAGAAACATTGATGTCCTCAATTATATTAAAGGAAAAGAGAAGAGTCAAGATGACATTGGAAGAAACCCTGCTCCAAGAAGATGTGAATATGGTGTCAAGGCTACAAGAGGAAATAAAACTGATCAAAGGCTTCCAACGCATAACGCTTTTAGAATTTCATCAAGCCAATCATCATTTCCCAGATGCCAAAATTTATTTCATGGCTGCTCAAATTTCGTACACATGGCTAAGCACTGCATAGCCTATGAAGATCCCTATCAGTTCTCTAGAACAAGATTTACGGAAAAAAAAAAAAAAAAAAAAAATATTATATTTATATATATTATTATATATTATATATATATATATATATGCTCTCTCTTTCATGTTTAACATTGAGTGCTTCAAATGTCATAACATTGGACATGTGGCTCGTGATTGTAAGTTTTTTTCGGTTCCTAAACAATCTCCAAGAATAACTACTAAGACAAACAAGAAAGTCACACAAGTCTAGAGAGAGAAGCAGATTGGATCAAAAATCCTCTTGAACACTCCAACCAACATCACATGTTGTTGATATGATGAACACATCTTTGATAGATTTTGATGATGAGATTCTTCCAAGAAGAGACCATTCATACAGGTAGGGGGAGCTTGTGATTCTTGCCAAATCTATCTGTGAAGAGCCCTATGAATCACATATGGAAAATTGTGTTATGAGGCATATCTCAAATAGATAATCTCCAGGAAGTAACTCCATTGGAGAAAATCATCCATTTATTGATGATAACTTCCACTTACAGCAATTTATCGTGTCTGAAGCAAACAAAAATCTAGAGGAGTTTATGCGGGTAGAGGGGGCCGATTGATCATCTACAATTGAATTGTAGATAGTTGCTAATGTTGGAAAATTATGGGTTGTTGAGATCAGACTAATACATGCTTGGTTAAGATAGAAAACTGAAACTGATCTCAAAATGTTCTAAATAGAGCTAAAATCTAGAAATGACATTCATGGAAGCAGACAACGGTTGAATAAGAAGAATATACAAACAAATATTATAATACTTGCCAGATGAAGTAAAATAGACCCATATCAGTATAGCACCATTGGAGAACTATTGAACAGAATGACAGAGGTGACTAAGCAGTATGATGATGATAGAAAAGGGAGCACAAGTTTATGGGGAGTTCTACAAGTTACTACCTAAGCAACATTGGAAGAAGCAACATGACAAGAAGCAGCAGGGGGAGTACTTGGGCACCCCGTTTACCATTAATGCCAAATGGGGAGAGAATCTTGGAAGGAAAAGAATATTTCCATCAATGACAAAGGGGGGGATTGTTATTCAAGGTTGTCATTGATATCAATATGGCATTGTTTTTTATGGAAACTTTGTGTGATCTGTAATGTTTCCCATTGATCATAGCGATGAAATTTCTAATGAAGATGCCATAACCTCATGTATATTATGATATCCTTGATGACATATGATGACATAGTTGGAGATCATATGATTAGATGGAGGACCATATGGATTTAATATAGCATAAGCATTGAATATATATATATATAGAGAGAGAGAGAGAGACATAATAGAAGCATTGGACCCAAGGAGCAGCCCTAAGGAGAAAGAGGAGGAAAGCCATCGGAGCCATCTGAAAGTCATCAAAAGCCATCTGAAAACCATCGGAAACTATTGGGAACCAAATGAAAGCCATCAGAAGTCAATGACATGAACGACAAGCCAAGGAGGAGTGTTGGGTTGTGTTATATTGTTTCCATGACTAGCCCACCTAGTTAATCAAGGGGTTAGAGGGGGGGGAAGGCCCCCCTTCGTTGCACCATTTGTGGAATGGGTGGGGTCATAGGGGGTTTGAGAGGGTCAGTTAGCTGCCCTCTACGGGGTCTGGGGCAGTGCCCCAAGGAAAATATTTTTGGACCCTATATTAGGTTGGGCAGACCTACCTATGGTTTTGTGCATGGTTTTCGCACATGGTTTTGGACACGATGGTTTTTCGGTCCATGGTATTGGATTCTTCGGCATGTATAAATATGTATTGTAACATTGAAAGGATCATAATGAAAAATCAATATGGTAGTCCTGGTTTTGGGATCCAGGGAAAAATATTTGTGTATATGTGTTTTATGTGTTATGCTCTCGCATTATTTATTTTATGTGTTTTAGAACCCGTATGTAGGTAATTTCTATATGGGGTTAAAACCTACATTTAATATCAGAGTTTTTTTGGCTTCAAGGGGATGCCTTTCTTGTTTAGGGGTTTCACTCAGGCTTGTGGTAGACCCTGTTCAATGGGAGATCTACGGGATCAATTTTTGTGGTGAAAGAAGATGGCGAGCAGTGGAAAGGTAAAGATCGAGAAATTTAATGGTTAGAGTTTTGAGTTGTGGAAAATAAAGATGGAGTATCTATTAGTGGATAAAGATCAGTGGATAACGTAGATATGGATACTAAACCAACAGGAGTGTCCGATGAAGAATGGAAGAAGTTGTATTGGAAGGCTAAAAGCACAATACGATTGTGTGTCTCAGATTCAATATTGTTGAATGTATCAAGGGAAGCTATGGCGAAGGCTTTGTGGGACAAGTTAGAGAATTTGTACCAATCTAAGTCTCTGATGAATAAACTGTTCCTATGGAAAAGGTTGTATAACCTAAGGATGAAATATGGAGACTCAGTGACAGAACATCTGAACGCATTTAATACTGTGGTAAGTTAGTTATTATATGTTGATATTAAAATGTCAGATGAAGATAAGTGCATTAGTTTGTTTTGTTCTCTTCCAGATTCATGGGATAGTCTGGTTATTTCAATAAGTAGCAATGCATCGTCCTTGTAGTTTGATGAAATAGTCTCATCATTGCTGATGGAGGAGATGAGATGGAAAAATATGGAGAGCCAGAATGGAGATGCCTTGTCTGTACAAGGACAGTCCCAGAACAAAAACAAAAATAAGTCATTGAGTGGGAGATCTAAATCTAGAGGGAGATATAAATCTCCAAGAAAACATGTACAAGTAGTTTTCTTGAAATTCGGAAAGGAAGGGCACTAAAAAGGGACTGTAAATCTAAAGCTCCTAAAAAAGGAAAGGGGTATGATGATGCTCCTTCTGCACAGATGAAAACCACCTCATATGAAGGTTTGGATGTGTACTTGGCTTCTTCAAGTACACATGTAGATCATGAGGCATGGTTGATTAACTCAGGTGCATCCTTTCACTTCACTCCCCATAGAGAGTGGTTCTACAAGTATGAGAAATACGATGTTGGTGATGTCTTCTTAGGAGATGATAGGAAGGATAGAATCATTGGTCGTGGAAAAATTAAAGTGGAAGTTGCAAGGTGGAAGGGTTAGAACACTTCCAGGTGTTCTGCATATTCCTGCATTGGCCAAAAATCTTATTTCTATAAGCAAGCTGGATGATGCAGGTGTAAAAAAAGTGTTCGAGAAGGATACTTGCAAGATGGTTTGGGGAGCACTAGTATTGATGCGGGGAGTTCGGATTGAAACTCTATACTAGCTAAAAGGTAGCACTGTTGTTGATGGGTGCGACAGTTCTGTGGTTCCTGAAAGTGGAGTAGAAAATCTAGTGGTCTCTAGAGAGAAGACCATGTTGTGGCATCAAAGGCTTGGACATAATGGAGAGAATGGCCTTCGAATACTTCATGGTAAAGGTATGGTAGAAGGTATGAGTAATAGCTCTCTAGTTTTTGATTTCTATGAAAATTGTGTATATGGGAAGCAGAATCGGGTGATTTTCCCCTCTGGTGGTAAGAGAGCGAAACAGATATTAGAGCTTGTGCACAGTGATGTGCTTGGACCTGTGAGGGTTCCATCATTGGGTAAGTCTGTGTACTATGTATCATTTATAGCCTCTCAAGGAATACATGGATATATTTCCTTAAGAAGAAATCTAAATTATTTGAAAGGTTGAAAGAATTTAAGGCTCTGGTGGAAAACCAGACAAAGAAGAAGATAAAGGTGTTAAGGTCAGGTAATGGTGGAGAGTTTTACAGCAAGGAATTTGAAGAATTATGTAAGAAGTGTGGTATACCATGGCAGAAGACTACTCCATACACACCTCAGCAAAATGGAATTGTAGAAAAAATGAACAAGACATTGATGGAAAGGGCAAGAAGCATGCTCATTGGTGTCGGGTTAGGACAGGAATTCTAGGCAGAGGCAGTGGAGACAACATGTTACCTAGTCAACAGACCACCTTCATCAACGTTGGAGGATAAGACTCCACAAGAGGTATGGACTGGTAAGAAACCATCTCTTTCACATCTGAGGGTATTTGGATGTGATGCATATGTAAATATTCCAAAGGAGAAAAGAACCAAGTTGGAGAGTAAATTCGAAAAGTACATCTTTACTGGGTATAAGGATGGTTTAAAGGGTTATAAGATTTGGAACCCAGTAATAAGGAAGGTTGTGTACAACTGAGATGTGGTGTTCAGAGAGGTGAAAGATGTTATTAAACATGAACTCCAACCAAAGGAACATGAGAAGATAGAGTTTGAGCTTAAGGAGGAAGAATCATACTCTACAGTAGAGGAGGAAGAATCATACTCTACAGTAGAGGAGGAATCAGAAGATGAAGAGCCACAAACTTTCGGTGTGAGAAGATCAGTTCAAGAAAGAGGGCAGCCAGAAAGTTATAGTCCATCTACTTTCTATTCAAATTTTGTTTTCCTATTATTGATGATGATCCTAGAACTGTGAAGGAAGCAGTAGATTCAGAGGATGGAAAACTTTGGAAAGAGGCCATGGTTGATGAAATGACATCTTTGCACAAAAATGAGGCTTGGGATCTGGTGGAGTTACCAGCTGGAAGGAAACCCATTGGCAGCAAATGGGTGTTCAAGACGAAGACAAATGCAAAAGGAAAGGTGGAGAAATATAAAGCTCAGTTGGTAGCAAAAGGTTATTCCCAGGTGCCGAGAATTAAATTTGGTGATATTTTTTCTCCTGTTGCCAAGGTAGCTTCTATTAGATTACTTTTATCTGTTGTTGCTACTTTTGATTTTGAGGTAGAATAGATGGATGCGATGACAGTATTTCTTCACATGGATCTGGAAGAGGAGATCTACATGAAGCAACTTGAATGTTTTGCAGTAAAGGGTAAGAAAGAACTAGTATGCAAGTTAAAGAAGTCTTTGTATGGGTTAAAACAATCACCAAGGATGTGGTATTAGCAATTTGATACATTTATATAGGGACTTGGCTTCACCAAAAGCAAAGTAGATCACTGTGTGTATTTTAAATTAATTGGTGACTGTGTTATTTATCTGGTCTTGTATGTGGATTATATGTTGCTGGTTGGAAATGACAAAGAAATTATCTAGGATATGAAGACCCAATCGTCCTCCAAATTTGACATGAAAGATCTCGGTGCTGCAAACTATATTTTGGGCATGGAAATTAAAATAAATCGGACAAAGAGGAAGCTATGGTTAAACCAGAGGAAGTATGCCGAGATAATATTGGAAAGGTTTAACATGCAGGATAGTAAACCAATGAAGGTTCCTATTCTTGTAGGTGTAAAGTTAGCTGTTGAACAGTGTCCCAAGACACAAGAAGAGGAAGAGGACATGTCCCGTGTTCCATATGCAAGTGAATTCGGTAGCCTGAAGTATGCAATGATCTATACTAGACCAGAAATTGCACATGCAGTTGGAGTATTGAGCAGATTTATGTCAAAACCAAGGAAGGAGCATTGGACAACAGTGAAGCGAGTTTTCAGGTATTTGCGTGGCACTAGCGATTATGGTTTGTGCTACCAAGGAACACCAGGATTGGATAGAGTGTTGGATATTAATGGCTTTGTTGATGCAGATTGGGAAGGACATCTAGATCAGAGAATATCTACAAGTGGGTATGTGTTTAACCTATTTGGAGATGCAATCAGTGGGATGAGTAAGAAACAATATGTAGTGGCACTATCAACTACAAAGGCAGAATACATGGAAGCCACTCATACAAGCAAGGAATCAGTTTGGTTGCATAGATTGTGTTCAAGTATGGGGTTAGTACAAGGAGCTATAAGGGTAGACTGTGACAGCCAAAGTGCAATTTTCTTGGCAAAGAACCCTACTTACCTTTCAAAGATAAAGCGCATTGATGTTCAATATCACTTTGTGAGGGATATGATAGAAGAAAAAAAGGTGTTGCTTGTAAAGGTGGACACTTTGAATAATACAACAGATGCATTGACAAAATTTTTGAGCTCTGATAAGTTCTCTTAGTGTCGAGAAACAATGGGTGTTTCAAGGTTAGATAAATGGCTAAGCTCTCTTGTGCCCCCCTGTGGAAAGAAAACAACAAGTGGGAGAATGATGGGTTGTATTATATTCTTTCCACAACTAGACATATTTAGATATAATTCTTTTCTTATGATATCCAAAACTTTGCTAACATGCTTGACATGCTCTTCTCGCGATTTGTTTAATATAAAAATATCATCTAAATAGAAAATTTAAAGCTCATCAATAAATGATCTTAAAACATCATTCATAACTCTCATGAATGTCGCTGGAGCATTGGAAAGACCGAAAGGCATAACCAGCCACTCAAACAATCCCTGTTTGGTTTTAAAATCAATCTTCCAATGGTCATCCTCAAATATTATAACTTGATGATATCCACTTCTCAAGTCTAATTTAGTGAAATACTTTGCATTTTTCAAGTGGGTATTGATTATTTATTTTTATCTTATTTAAAGCTCGATAATCTACACACATGTTTCAAGTTCCATATTTCTTGGGTACCAATACAATTTGTGAACCACATGGAGAAGTAGAAGGATGAATTACTCCTTTATCTAACAATTCCTAGACTTGTTTTTTAATTTCTAAACGTTCGAGAATTGACATTCAATACATACCAATTTTTAGGAGTGGACAGTCTTGTTGTAGCTAAATTTCATGTTAAATTCCTCTTTTTGGTGGTAGTCCCTTTGGTTCTTGAAACATGTCCCCATATTGATTGACCACATCAATCAATTCATATTTCATATTTACATCACAACCTGCAAAGGATTCCTGCTTTGTGTCATTTTTCTACATGATCATGAGGAGCACGAGACTCTTGTTGGAATTGACCAGCCGCTTCATTTCACCTGTGCATTCCAAAGATAGATTAAGCTTTCTGCAATGGGGTCTCACAATGTACTCCACTTTGTCTTTGAACAAATGGTATTTTTTCTCAAATATGTGGAAAATGGCTCTCATGTCATACAAATACAGGCTTCCCAATACAATCCCTGAGATATCCAATGGCACAACTTCTAATTCAACTTTATCAATGAAATTAGCAGTGGTTGCAAACTTGAAAACACATTTTCATGTGACCTGTAAATTAGCATCCTTGGTTATCCATCCCAACGAATACAGTTTTGTTGGGCATGGAATACCCCCACAACATGTTTTGGGGCTCAAAGCCCAAGTTTTTGTCAAATGTTTTGTAGGACTCCGCGATTTGTGGGTGAAGAGCATGAAGTATAGGTTAAGTCATAGGCTTGTCCACCCTAAAGTAATGTAATGTAATGTAATGTAATGTAAAGTCATGTCAGCCTACCCATGGTCCATGGACAATGGGATTGTATAAATAGAGTGAGGCTCTAAGTTGTAAAGAGAGTGAGGAAAGAAGAGAAAAGAATACGAATGGTTCGAGCTTAGAGTAGGAGTCTAAGGGTATTGGGTCATAGTAGTAGGAAGAGGCTCTGCAGCTGAGTGCATAGGGTGGTCTCATGTATGGAATCAGGATTGAAGATAAATAAAGAGAAGTTGATTCCTATTTATGTGTATCTATTGTGCATTGCCTTCTTTACATTTATATTTTTTTATTTATCGCGCACACTAATGTGATTGCAGAACATTTTATAATAATAATTAGTCTTACCTAAACAAGTTAAGTAATTAGATAATAACATATTACATAGCAAGGGACTTGGACATTACAGGTTGCGCCCCGAGTAGGGCTATGCGGAAGCAGCATTGCAGGTTGCGAAGGGATAGCTAGTGCACGTAACAATGTGCACAGTGTCAAACAGGAACCCCCAGAAGCTCATCAGACATCCCTAGGGTGTGGAAACCTGGTTCTAGCATCCTCGCATACTACTTCAAGTGAGACCTCAGTCCACGCTCCATGGAATGTTGCCGAAAGGGCCAGTAGTACTAGGATTTGCTTGGATAAATCACCTCCGAACCTGGGTCAGGCCCATACAAGCCAACATGTTTGTGATGGGGCATGGTTTCCAGATACATTTTCTTAACCAAATCTGCAGAAATTAAGTTGGTCTGTGATCCACTGTCAAACAATGTTTCGATTTTCATATATTTGCAAATGACTCGGATACAGAATAGCTCTATTCAGTTTTCCTCATTTGAAACATTGTGGGTATTATTTGTTACACTAGTACTTGCTACGAATGCCTCTTTGTTTACTTCTTTTCTTGCTTTTTCCATGAATTTTCCTTTGGTGACTATGGCTATGATTTTTGTTCAATCCCCTATGTCTAAACCCAAGTCTTGTTGTGCAGTAGCATTGGTCTTTTGTTTCCCTTTGTTCTTGAATTTCTTCAGTCGTAATTTTGGATGAAGCTTCTAGCAATGCACTTCATCATGTCCTTCCTTGGAACAATTACTGCACATTGGTCTCTCCCCTTCTTTCTTAATAAAAACATTTTTCTTCTACTTTCCTTTAAACGTCTTCCCTTTTTCAACACTCTAAAATGGCTTCTTCTTACCTTCTTCCTGTATATTTTTCCCTCTTTCTTCGAGTTTTATATCTTGAACACAAACCTCATCACAATTCATGGAACTGAACATAATAATAGTATGTCGAAGATAGCTATGCAACCCTCCTATGTATTTCAGCAAGATATCTTGTGATTGTAAGACTACTCCTAGCATAAGAGCTCTTTTCCTAAATTATTGAGTATACTCGTGCACATTTTGACCTTTCAATTGTCTAAAATTTTTCCAATTCATCATAGCTTTTTGCATATGAGCTAAAGGGTAGAACTATCTTTTTATAGCAGCAACGAAACTAGACCAAGAAATAGAGATCTTACCATGTTTCTTGATTTCGCCTTGAGTCCTTACTTCCCACCATACATGTTTTGTACCCTCCATTCTCAATGAAGCCAACTGAATCTTGATATCATCCTCTTGAAGGTTTTGAATTCTACAATACACCTCCAACTAATGAATCCAGTTATCCAACTTCTCTGCATTAACTTCTCCATTGTACATAGGCAACTCGAATTTAACATCAAGCTTCAAAAAAGGTGATTTACCAATTCCTTTCGGAGAATGATGATGAGTATGAGTAATGGTGGTATTTGTGGAAGAGTGTGAAATTATTATTATGAGTAATGGTGTTATTGGTGGATGCATATTTGGATCCAATATATGGGGCATACAAATCCATCTACAAAAGAAAATGTTGGTTTTCAAACCCATAATGTTGATGAGACTTCTATATAGAACCAATACCTAGAGAACATAGGCTAAAACAAAGGGTAATGAAGTGGGCCAAAGAAAAAGGAGCACAAGGAAGCTTCCAAGGAGGGGAAGAATAAGTGAAGAGGGGAAAGGATAAAAAGCAGTCGCCACAACACACTAGTAAAAATATCTTAGCAACCACTATAACCATTATAATGTTAATGGTCATACAACAGAGAGGTGCTCAACGTTGCATATAGAACTCAACCAAAAGAAAAAAAATATAAAAATTCTAAGAAAAAAAATATCATGGCCATTGATTCAAGCAACTAGGTGGAAATCAACAAGGATGTGGATAAGAAGAGTGTTTACAGCAGTGCAAAATGAGTTCTATTTGAGTAGCCTTCAACTGCATGAAACGAAGGAAATGTATAAACACTTCTGTTACACAGTAATTTGTCACCGTCCTCGTTACCCCTTCTCCCATACATTGGAGGACTATTTCTGGGACCTGTGAAAAGTGACATAACCTGAAAACACCTGCATTGTATCCCCTTGAGTATGGACTTCATATGCCCTGAAGACACCTTCTGCAAAATACCCATAAAAATATCCCTTTTTCCATTGGCACTATTCCACAGTGTATCACTCGCGCCAATGGGGGAAATCCTCCAAAGAGGAAGTGCCAGCTGGCGCTCTGTCTCAAAGTCGCACTCGTGCCAACCTAGTTGGGTAAAGTTTTTAACAAACCAACTTGCGAAGGTTCCTCCTAACCTATTCATGAACTGATTCCAGTTTGAGTTAGTTCAATTGGGCTTCGAATCTCCATAGAAGGGAAGTAGTTCTCCACCTCACATGGAAGCTTCCTAATGATAAGGAAAATCCCATGAATCTTGTGGATGATCCTATCTCCTTCTCCTCTCTCTATATAAGCTTGTCCTTTTTCCTTTGATAAGCTAGTTAGTAATTCTACTCTTCAAGCTCCAAATTCTAAGTCCCAAAGTCTGAGAATTGTTAAGCTCACGCTACAAGAGTCCTTGTTCATCCCCATAAGGCTATATCTTTAAGGAGGAGATCTTTGTCCAAGTAACCAAGGAGAGAGAGGCTTGTTCCCCATTCCCAACAAGTTTTGCAAGGCATGTGTTGCTGATCACCCAGCCAAAGGAGGATTTGACGTCAGAACTTGGTTGTATTCTTCTTTGTTTATCAATAATAATAGACGACTATCATTATGGTTCCACTCTTATTGTCTTGATAATGATGTTTGAGTTGCATTTCTTGGATTTTATGCTTGTATTTGTGTTGTTCTTTGCATGTGCAGGTGTCCATTCATGAGGATCGTGGGGATTGTGACTAGCTAGAGCGAAAGAACGAGAGCGACGACTCCTCTACAAATACTAGCATTGGATTTGAGGTAGGCCCTCATCATCGGTCTTTAATTTGCAATTAGGAACCTGTGTGTTAGCATTGTTTGATTTTTGCTAGACCTCATTTAGGCTAGTGGGATCGCCTCTGTCTGCAGAGGGGATTTACCTCCACAACAATTTGGCGACTCTGCTGGGGAGTTGGCTTTTTGCCTTGTTGCTTGTTTTGTCTTGTTGTTTGATTTGTAAACTTTATACAGAGCCTGAAGTACGGCTAGATAGCCTTCAAAACGCTATTGCCCTGCATTAGCAAAGTATATCAACGCCACTTCAGTCCATCTCCAGTTTGTTTTACGAACTGAACGACTTGGAACTTGCCTTGTTTCTTGGTTTCTCCTGCTTGATTAGCTTTCTAGGTTGAATGCCTGTGTTGCTTCTTGCCCCTTGGTGTACCTAGGTATTGTTGACTTAGCCTTGGCTCTTTTGCTTTTTAATTTTCCATAGAAAACTCGGCTGGCGCTTGTTTATAGCATTACAGTCGCACCAGTTGGCACATGTTTCACATTGACAACCCGTGCCAATCCCTGAAAGGTGCTAGTTGCAGCCTGACAGTCACGCCAGGCCTGGGAACTTATGAAGTTTGCTTGGCTGCGAGCCCTTTGAGCTTGGTTTTTGTTCTGGGTACCATTTTTCGATTGCTTGAGTGTGTTGGAGTCTTGTTTTACTGGTTTTGAGTCTCTTTTTTGAGAAATTCTTAATTTGATTTCCTTTGGTCATTACTTGGAGGTTTGTCTCAGTCTCTTCACAATTTTGCATCTTTTTGCTTTTGTGTATGAGTGTTAATCGCCTTTGAGTGTTTTTATTTTTTGATCTTTGGAACTCTCACCCAATTTTCTTGATTTTTACTTGATTGATTCGTAGATTACATTAGAATCATCTTGTGTTTGAGAATTCTCTTGCATACATTACACTTGCATAATTAGAATTCTAATTTGTGCATAAATTACATTTGCACACTTTTCAAGTGAATTGTGCATAGATTACAATTGCATAGATTACCTTTACCCTTTGGGTGTTTTCCATTTTCTATCGATTTCACCTTTCTAGCCCTAGGGCATCTAGTGGCTTTGTGTGTCGAGCCTTCCTTAGGAGTTTTGGTCTTCTATTGGTCCAATCAACTTTCTGATTGCTCCCTTGCACTTGTTTAGTGGTTGTAGATCGTTTTATTGCGTTATTTGGGTGACTTGCTTTGTCTTCACTTGAATTCTGCTTGGTCTCGCTTTGAGCCTAGATTACATGGCTCATTGGTGTCTTTGGGACTTTTCTCGTTCTTTGGAGGTTTGCTTGTTATTTAGGGAACTGAATGTGATTGTATTGAGTAGGATTTTTTTCTCAAAGTTTGTTTAATGCACTTTTCCATCAACAAAAGAAAAATCTATTTTGCTTTGAATTAGTTAATGAAAATTAGAACTTTTCATTTTGATTAGTGATTAGTGATCTTAAAGAAAAGTTTGTTAATTTTCATTAGCTGCATTAGGTAAGCTCTTTGTTGTTTTCTGATCGTTTCGTTTGCATGAAAGCTCTTCAACTCTCTCGTAACTAGAATTCATCGAATGAAATAACATGTTTTGGCATATAGATTTCATTTAGGGAATTTTGAGAGATTACATATGGTAGGACCTGAAAACCGAAACCTAACACAAGATCAACTTTAAAATAAACCGAATGAATCTAACAATGCATTGGAACATAATGCTCACATTCTAGAGGTCTAGGCTAGAGACATGCTCCGGCGTCATTAAACCTAGTCACTTTTGTTTCCACTCAAGGTTCGGTGGTTCCTCCTTTTGTGACTCGATTGTGGTCTAGTATGGACTTGTGCTCCCACGTACCGTCGAGTATATGGGGAGACCCCACTAGGTTATCATCCTTTATCCACAAGAAGTCGTGTCTACCGCCTTACGACCCGTAACGCACTGAACACAGCATTCAGGAAGATTGAATGTCGTACGGAAAGTCCTTGGTTTTCATATGATTGCTAAGGTGTATATGCAGTTTTACGGATTGTCTGGTAAACCCCTTGCCTAGTTCTCCATAGTAGTCACTTTTTGATCCTTTTTGGACTCCCTAAAAGTAAAGGCTCACTTGACCATTTGTCACTTTGGGCTCACTAAACATTCGAAGGCGACTAGAGTCATATTTTTGTCATTTTCTCGACTCTCTAAAGATGAAAAGGTCAAGTTATGTCCTTGTGTCTTAAAATTTAAAATCCCGCGATCACACGCCCTATTAGATTATGTTTGTTGGTCGTTTGATCTTGACTCTTTTTCAGCCCCGTGTGTGATTTTTAGTTTTGATGGCAACTTTTCCAGAGTTCACCAACCCAGGAATCCCCTCTGACGAGAATCCTGGTAATTTCCATCCTTTTGGGAATGTTGGTTCTCCTTACATGGCAACGTTGTCCCTTCCTGTGTTAACTTTTGGGTTTCTTGTTTGGTTTTTCTCAACCTCTGTGATCCCTAATGTCTCAATGACTGGTCAATCAGTTCCTCCACCCAAACAACATCATGTTGATTCCAAGGTGGACCTCTCCCCTTCTTCACCTGATGAAAGTCTGGATTCAAGTAACCAAGTGGCTAAGAAGAAGAAGAAGAAGACGAAGAAGAAGAAGTCTCATAAGTGAGAGGTTAAAAAATTGCAGCTACTAGTCCGAGTACGTCTCAGGTCGGAACTCCTTCTCCTCCTCCGCGGAAGGTCAAGTTTCCTTGTAAATTGTGCAAGGATGACCATCTTCTTCGTGATTGTCCTGGCATTCCTAGGATCTTAAAAGTATGGTCTCACGATCCAGCATGCCCCTCGTCACCCTTTGGAGCTCATGGTGATGCTACCCTATCAACGAGAAATGGTAAGAAGAAAGGGAAGATTCGATTCCCCTGTAGGCTATGTGAAGGCAACCATCCCCTTCACCTTTGTCCGCTCATGGATAAATCTTCCGCTGTTTTGGAAGTATTATAGCTTCTTCACCCCAACTTCCTATTGGTTATCAGAGGCTCTCTTTAGATCCTCTCGCTATTGACAAAGAGATTGATTTAGATCCTTCTCTTGTCCATCCTCCTCTTTCCGAACCGGGTTGTGTTAAGCCTGTTCGGGACCAGCCATTGGTCGAAGAGAGTGTCAACTTGGGTTCACCACCCGTCGATCACTCTGTTCCAAAAGAGCGTCATGATCATGTTCTTCTCATCTCGTCAGATTCTCCAAAGTCAAAAAAGGACTCTCCTATCCTAGCTGATCCCAAGAGTCCTTCTTCGGTTCCTTTAGAGCAGGGGGAAATCATATGATTCCCCCACCAAGTAGTTCAGTCGTTTCCTTCGACTGGAGTCACCTGACTGCTTTCTTCCTTCTATCTCATGTAACTTTCCAGATTACCGTACATGCCTATGATAAGGCAGTACCTGGCACTGTCTTGGATGAAGGTGCATATGTCAGTCTTATGCCTTCTACTACTTGGCAAGATTTGGGCTCCCCACAGCATGTGCTGGTCGCGCAGAATATGATGGCGTTTGACCGAGGAACTAGTCAACCGTTGGGAATCCTCCCACAGTTCCCTATTACTTTGGGAGGCAAAATCGTCTATATAAACGTACTGGTTACCCAAGGTGATTTAGATTTCAGTCTTCTCCTTGGTTGTGACTATGTTTATGCCATGGGGGCCCTTGTCTCTTCACTTTTCCATGTGGTTTGCTTTCCACACGACGGAAGGATCATGAATATCGATCAATTATCATTCTTTAGTCCCTCGGTGCCTCCTGTGCAGTTGTCATCCCCTTCTGGTTTTTATCCACATGTTATATCTGCCCCACCGCATGTCAACTACGTGGCTACTTACCCCGTGCCTGTATCCAGTGATGCTCCCATCATGCATAGTGTCCTGGGGGCATTGGGTCCTGACTTGCAAGATGAGATCCCTCCACTGGGAGTGGCACTCTTGGAAGCCACGACTTCTTGTTCATTATGATGAAGTTCGTGTCAGAGCATGGTTGACTTTCCTATGTCAAGCTCCTTAAAAAATGAAACTAAGTCCATCCGGAGCATAGTTCGCTTTCCTATGTCAAGCTCCTTAAAAAATGAAACTGGGTCTGGTTGGAGCATAGTTCCTTGTCTTGTGTCAAGCTCGTTAACAAATGAATCAAGGGTTGTAGAGCACAGTTCCTGATCTTGTGCCAAGCTCGTTAAAAAATGAAACAAGGGTTATGAGGATATTTCTTTTATTGTGTCAACCTCATTAAAAAATGAAACAACTCCCTTTCCAAATCGAGTCTTTCGATTAAGATCTCGTAAAATACAAGTCGAGTATTTCCACGATCTCGAAATTGAACCTTTATTCCATCCACTTTGTTGAATGCAATGAAGCTTGGGGGGCATGTACCTCGTTTTGCATCATTATGCTAGGGGCATGCAAACTTATAAAAAGCATAGTTTTTCATTTCAAGCTTGTGTAAACGTGAAACTGAATCCAAGCAGAGTTCTCCATGGTTCAAGCTTGTGTAAAAATGAACCCATACCTGATGTACATCTCGTGATTGCTATCTTTATCCGCTAAAATATGTTAGATGGGCCTTGGTTGTTTTCATCCCATTGCCACCATCTCTTTGGCTGATCATATGCTTTCACTTGTTTGTTTTCCTTTCCTGAGGGACTGCAGTTAAGAGTGGTTTTGTTAGCCAGCCTCTTGACCATTACATGTTTTGAGCAGTTCCACCATTGTCGGAACGAGTTGCTACCCTTTATACCACTCGTTCCTCTAGGACAAGTCACATTTAAGCTCTTTTCTGACTCATAAAATATGAAAAGATTGCCGAGTATTTTTTCCTTTTTGACTCGTTAAAGAGAATAAAAATGGAGGTCTTCTTTCAGCTCTTTTCTGACTGTTTAAACATGAAAAGGTTGTCGAGTTATTCCTCTTGACTCGTTAAACGTAAATAAGCGGCGGTCGCCTTTAAGCTCTTTTTCAACTATGTAAAGACGAAAAGATCGTCAGGCCTTGTCGTTTCAGGCTCTATAACGGTTATGAAATGATGTGATTTCGGTCACTTTTTTACTTTTTCAGGTTCAAATCACTACTTATGAAAAGTACTCCTCGATTGTAATAATTGGGCGCTTCTTTCGAGCATTATTTTATACTTTTTCGGGCTCGAGAGACATAACATTACGAAAAAGGACACCCCTGGAGTTTACTTTTCCGCTGTCTTTTCAAACTCTCTAAACATGAAAAGTCGTCGATTTCTTCCTTTGTCAAACTCGTTAAAACTTAATGACATCGGATTCCGTCAAAATGACGCCTCCCAAGCATATGCTATCCTTGTCCAGCTTGTCATCCAAAAATAACCAGGGTACTCGCCAGAAATGGTGGGGAAAATGGAACCACAATTATTATCGTGTCGGCAGTATGTCGCTCTTGAACATGGCACTTGTCTGCATTCGTGTCTGGGTGGGGACATCTCATCTTGTTTTTACACTTGCCTCCATGGGTTTGGGTTATCCTATTTGACCTCTCATTTGCTCATTACCCTACCACCATGACCCCTGATCATTTGATGTCAAATACTGCCAAGTCCACTGTCGTGCTGCCAATATGTTCAAGAGCAGTTGACCTCTGCAGAATACTCAACCTCCCTCTGATACCTCACATAAAATATTTTATCCTTCTCTGTCTCGTGTCGATGATGTGGGAAACATTATGGCCCACCTTCGATTAAGGTCACTTCCTATCGACTTCAGCTCATTATCTAGGAAGTTGACTTAGAGACTCCCTTCTTGTGCCTTGGATCCTGCATGCCTCAATGGTAGGTTCTTCCTGTTCGATGCGAGGATTTCATCATTGGCCTCCAATCGAATGATTCTACAGGTGTTCGACACCGACTCATTAATTTGCACACCGTGGATTGTACCTGTAGTACCTTGAGGACCATTGTCATTATTGGTGGTACCTCTCGTGTCTGTTAACAGTTTTCATCATTGACTGGTAATCAGACGATGTTCTTGCATGTTTGACTTCGACTCCCATATTCACATGCTTGAACTTGTACTTTGTCTGGGTCGAGATGGAGCGCAAGACCCTGGATTTTGTCTGTTGAAGTCCAGGTTGTGATTTTGTGGATTATTATGATCATTACATGACTCATTTACTGGATGGTTGCGACCATGCCTAAGTCTATTCATCAATCCTCGCTAGATGGCTGCGTCCATACCTTGGATCCAGATTTTTAGGTACCCTGCTATGGATGGCTGCGCCCATATCACATACATAATGTACTTGAGATATCAGTTGTACTTCTTCATGCAGGTTCTTCGGCGGCCATGTTTTCAGTTGACCATGTTCTTGTAAAGAATTTCACCCCTCTCTCTCTTGGGCCTCATGCTTTAGGGGGCATTTGTTACATAGTAATTTGTCACCATCCCCATTACCCCTTCTCCCGTACATGGAGGACTTATTCCGGGACCTGTGAAAAGTGACATAACCTAAAAACACCTGCATTGTATCCCCTTGAGTATGAAATTCATATGCCCTGAAGACACCTTCTGCAAAATACCCATAAAAATAGCCCTTTTCCATTGGCATTGTTCCACAGTGTATCACTCGTGCCAATGGGGGAAATCCTCCAAAGAGGGCGCGCCAGCTGGCGCTCTGTCTCAGAGTTGCACTCGCGCCAACCTAGTTAGGTAAAGGTTTTAACAAAACAACTTGCGAAGGTTCTTCCTAACCTATTCATGAACTGATTCCAGTTTGAGTTAGTTCAGTTGGGCTTCAAATCTCCATAGAAGGGAAGTAGTTCTCCACCTCTCATGGAAGCTTCCTAATGATAAGGAAAATCCCATGAATCTTGTGGATGATCCTATCTCCTTCGCCTTTCTCTATATAAGCTTGTCCTTTTGCCGTTGACAAGCTAGTTAGTAATTCTACTCTTCAAGCTCCAAACTCTATGTCCCAAAGTCTGAGAATTGCTAAGCTCATGCTACAAGAGGCCTTGCTCATCCCCATAAGGCTATATCTTTAATGAGGAGATCTTTGTCCAAGTAACCAAGGAGAGAGAGGGTTGTTCCCCATTCCCAGCAAGCTTTGCAAGGCATGTGTTGCTGATCACCCAGCCAAAGGGGGATTTGACGTCAGAACTTGGTTGTATTCTTCTTTGTTTATCAATAATAATATAAGACTATCATTATGGTTCCACTCTTATTGTCTTTATAATGATGTTTGAGTTATATCCTTTCTGACTGATATATAGTTGCATTTCTTGGATTTTATGCTTGTATTTGTATTGTTCTTTGCATGTGCAGGTGTCCGTTCACGAGGATCATGGCGATTGTGACCACCTGGAGCGAAAGAACGGGAGATACGACTCTTCTAAAAATACTAACGTTGGATTCGAGGTAGGCCCAAATCATCGGTATTTAATTTGCAATTAGGAACCTGCGTGTTAGCATTGTTTGATTGTTGCTAGACCCCATTTAGGCTAGTGGGATCACCTCTGTCCATAGAGGGGATTTACCTACACATCAATTTGGTGACTCCACTGGGGGGTTGGATTTTTTCCTTGTTCTTTGTTTTGTCTTGTTGTTTGATTTGTAAACTTTAGACGGAGCCTGAAGTATGGCCAGATAGCCTTCGAAACGCTATGCTCTGCATTAGCAAAGTAGATAACCGCCACTTCAGTCCATCTCCGGTTTGGTTTACGAACTGAACGGCTTGGAACTTGCCTTCTTTCTTGGTTGTTTCTTTGTTTCTCCTGCTTGATTAGCTTTCTGGGTTGAATGCCTGTGTTGCTTCTTGCTTCTTGGTGTACCTAGGTATTGCTGATTTTGCCTTGGCTCTTTTGTTTTATTTTTCCATAGCAAACTCGGCTGGCACTGGTTTATAGCGTTACAGTCGCACAAGTTAGCGCAAGTTGCACATTTACAACCTGCACCAATTCCTATAAGGTGCTTGTTGCAGCTTGACAGTCGCGCCAGGCCTGGAAACTTTTGAAGTTTGCTTGGCTGTGAACTTTTTGAGCTCGGGTTTTGCCCTAGGTACCTTTTTCAGACTACTTGAGTGTGTTGGAGTGTGATTTAACTGGCTTTGATTGTTACCCTTTGGGTGTTTGCTTTTTTCTATCGATTTCACATTTCTAGCCCTAGGGCATCTAGTGGCTTTCTGTATCGAGCCTTCCTCAAGTGTTTTGATCTTTTTATGGTCCATTCGACTCTTTATTGGCTCCCTTGCACTTGTTTGGTTTTTGTAAATCATTTTGTTGCATTATTTGGGTGACTTGCTTTGTCTTCCCTTGAATTCCGCTTCGTCTCACTTTGAGCCTAGATCACACGGCTCATTGTTGTCTTTGGGATCTTTCTTGTTCTTTGGATGTTTGATTTGTGATTTGAGGAAGTGAATGTGCTTGTATTGAATACAATTTGTTTGTGTTATTTCTCAAAGTTGTTTAGTGCATTTTGCCATCATCAAAAAGAAAAAATCTCTTTTGCTTTGACCTAGTTAATGAGAATTAGAACTTTTCATTTCAATTAGTGATTAGAGATCTTAAAGAAAAGTTTGCTAATTTGCATTAGCTGCATTAGGGAAGTTCTTTGTTGTTTTGTGATAGTTTCGTTTGTGTGAAAGCTCCTAAACTGTGTCATGACTAGCATTCATCGAATGAAATGACATGTTTTGGCATATAGATTGCATTTAGGGAATTTTGAGAGATTACATACGGTAGGACTTGAAAACCGAAACCTAACACAATATCAACTTTAAAATAAACCGAATGAATCTAACAACGCATTGGAACATAACACTCACATTTTAGAAGTCTAGGCTAGAGACGTGCTCAGGCGTTGTTAAACCTAGTCATTTTTGTTTCCCCTCAAGGTTGGGTGATTCCTCCTTTTGTGGCTCAACTGTGGTCTAGTACAGACTTGTGCTCCCACATACCGTCAAGTATATGGGGAGAATCCACTAGGTTATGATCCTTAATCCACAGGAAGCCATGCCTGTCGACTTACAGCCCGTAATGCACCGAATAGAGCATTCAAGAAGATTGACTACCGTACGGAAAGTCCTTGGTTTTCATATGATTGCTAAGGTGTATATGCAGTTTTACAGATTCTCTAGTAAACCCCTTGCATAGTTCTCCAGAGTAGTCACTTTTTGATCCTTTTCGAACTCCCTAAAAGAAAAGGCTCACTTGAGCATTTGTCACTTCGGGCTCACTAAACATTCGAAGGCAACTAGAGTCATCCTTTTGTCCTTTTCTCAACTCTTTAAAGATGAAAAGGTCAAGTTATGTGTTGGTGTCTTAAAATTTATTCGGCCACGTTCACACTTACCTTGTTAGATCTTGTTTGCGTTAGTTTGAGTAGGGTCTCTTCTCATTAGCTTGTCTAGGATTTTTTGAATTTGATCATCCTGGCAGATCCATCGATCCTGTCTCCCCTCCCTAGTGACCAAGGGTCTCCTTCTTCTGCCGCTCCTGAGACACAAGTTTGCGGTGACACTTTTCCTGTTATTCCAAGTGTCCAATTGTTGAACTCTCGCGCTCCAAAAGATGATCCTCACGATATATTTTGGAACCCTGTTTGGGAACCTTACGAAGAGGATTTTCCCTCTACTCCTACTGGTTTTTCAGTCCTGATGTCTTCCTCTGATATGGAGGACACATCTCTTGTAGTGAGTGAGACACCTGTTTTGTCAAGTATCGAGACTCCTACCCCGGCCACATCCCTGGTCATATCTACGGCCTTCATTGTCACCCCTCTCGGTGTTACAGTGCCCTTACGCTATAGGGCTTTGAGGGATGCCATGGGCTCTAGGAACTCCTCTTCAGGTACGATGTTCGATCATAACATTATTCCCACTACGGGATATTTTGTTTCACAGGTTCACAATACCATTGTCACGTCAGTTCCGACCATTCCGATCATTTGTTTCACATCCTCAACTCTGAGTGGTAGTGTCATTACCGCGTCTTCAATCGTAACTACTGTTGCTGGTCCGTCCCGCGGTGCAGTACATAGTGGCCAATCGGCACATACACCCAGAGTTGTTCATCCTGTAGTCAGTGCCCCACCTTCTTCTAGTGCCATTCCGGAAGGGGAGGCATATTCTCAGTATTTGTATACCATCTAGAATCTAGGCGTGCAAGGTTCAGGTCGTTATTATGACCCCATAGGGCATCATTTGTATATGTCCTTGCCATCTCAGCCTGCGGTTGAGGTCTCAGTCCCATTAAGTGTCGCGTGGGGTACCACTAGTTATGGTGGTGGCCAAGCGCTTCATCCGGATCAAGGACAGCCATACCAAGGACCATCTATCAAGGTCAACCATCCTACACGCAGCTTAATTATGGGTAGCAATATTATCGCCAAACCTATCTAGGGCAGCCTGGAGGCTCACAAGGACAACCCTTCCGGGGACAACCTTCGGCCTATCGTGGTCCTTCTTTCACCTATCTTGGGCAACCCTCTAGAAACCCGAGACAACCTTATGCTCAACAAGGACAACCTGGAGTCCAACAGGGATACCCTTCCAATCAACCCTACGAGAATCCAGGACAATCTTATATGCAACAAGGACAACCTGGAATCCAGCAAGGGTACCCCTCTGGGCAGGGTGGTCAGCCTTACATGCAGCAAGGCCAGCCCACTGCTCAGCCTAGTCAACCATCTAGACAGGTTGGTCAACCCCAAGGTCAACCAACCGTTCAGTCCGCTCAGCCATCTAGTCCGCCAGGACAACCCTCGGTTGTACAAGGACAACCTAACACCCATCAAGCTCAACCTTCTAGGCAAGTAGGTCCATCCCAAACTCAACAAGGGCAACCTTCTCGAAAGGTGGCCCAAACTCAATCTTCTCAAGGACATCTTTCTGGGCCTGCTCAACCGGGCACGCAGATGGTCGTTGCTTCTCAAGCTCAACCCGGTTTTCCGCCCCAGACTCAAACTGGTCTCCAGCTGCAAGGTGGGTTTCAATCCCAACCTTCTTACCAAGCGCAGCCTAGTCCCCTGGCTCAGTATGGAGCCCAACAATCGTATGGATACCAGCAACCCCAGGGGCAAGCTCAGTTTGCCCCGTATCAAAATTACCAACAAATGCAGGTCGCTCCTTATCAAAATTACCAGCAACAGTTTGTTGCTCCTGCAATTCAACTTGGTAATCAATGGGGCGCTGGGGGGCAGATCCAGGGTCAACCGTCCGGTTATGGATATAACCCCTATGGATAGAATCCCTACGGACAGAACCCTTTTGGGCCTAGTCCATCTAGAAAAAATCAATGGGGGCAACCAACAGCTAGTTGGAACTCTGGTACTACCTTGTATCCACAGTCGTAGATGTCCTTCAATCCTCAACTACCATTCTTAGCAACATTGGAACTGCCAGATGTATCTAAATTGACTAATGATTCTATCTTGCATAATCCATTCTGGCCACCGGTTCCAACCAAGACACCCGGTGATTGTCCCAAATTTGATGGCAAAGCTGGAGAGGATCCTCAAGCCCATGTTATGACTTACCACCTTTGGTGTTCATCAAATTCATGGCTTGATGATTCAATCCAGCTCCACCTGTTCCAAAGGACTCTCACTGGCTCGGCTGCTAAGTGGTACATTGAGTTCACTTGTGCATCCTTTCAAGATTTCAATTCATTGGCAATGGCATTCCTAACTCATTTTCAGTTACCCATTCGGTATGAGATGGGAACGCATCTCCTTACGTCTCTCAAACATGACACGGCCACGCACATCTCCAATCATATACATGAATGGAGACGGCATCATCGGTTGATGAAGTTCTGGATTCCTGATCAACTCCTAACCGATTGGTTCACGACCTCCTTTGTCCCTAAAATCGCACAAGACATTGCTATGGGAGCTTGTGTGACTGAAGATCAAGCTATTGCACGTGCTCATTACCTCGACTTATTTTATTCTTAGTCAGGTACTTTATATTAGTATTTTCCTGAAGCCCCGAGACACGGTACATCCAAAGCTCTGCCAAAGCCATCTGTTGATGGTGTTATTGGCTCTGTAAATCCATCGTCGAAGAAATCATCCTCGAACCCTGGGAAGAAAAAATTGAATGCTTCAAATGAAAACACTTCTCAGGGTGGATCTAATTCTGGAAGTACTTCCGAGGTCAATGCCATCTAGTCCACCACGACGGATAAGGCCT
>APFE030831687.1:314107-393199 GCA_000404065.3 Pinus taeda
TGTGCATCCTTTCAAGATTTCAATTCATTGGCAATGTCATTCCTAACTCATTTTCAGTTACCCATTCGGTATGAGATGGGAACGCATCTCCTTACGTCTCTCAAACATGACACGGCCACGCACATCTCCAATCATATACATGAATGGAGACGGCATCATCGGTTGATGAAGTTCTGGATTCCTGATCAACTCCTAACCGATTGGTTCACGACCTCCTTTGTCCCTAAAATCGCACAAGACATTGCTATGGGAGCTTGTGTAACTGAAGAGCAAGCTATCGCATGTGCTCAGTACCTCGACTTAGTTTATTCTCAGTCAGGTATTTTATATGAGTATTTGCCTGATGCCCTGAGACACAGTACATCCAAAGCTCTGCCAAAGCCATCTGTTGATGGTGTTATTGGCTCTGTAAATCTATCATCAAAGAAATTGTCCTTGAACCCTGGGAAGCAAAAATTGAATGCTTCAAACGAAAACACTTCTCACGGTGGATCTAGTTTTGGAAGTACTTCCGAGGTCAACGCTATCCAGTCCACCACGGCGGACAAGGCCTCGAAAGGAAAAAAAAGGGGAAAGCGAAGAATAAATCTTAGCAACCCAAACAGGACTCGTCCAAACCTCCACCCGAGGAAGGAGCCAAACGTAAACCAAAGTATCCTTGTCTTATCTGTGAGGAGGATCACTATACCAAAGACTGCCCAAGGTGGTCCGAAGTTAGTCGTTTATTGAAAGGTGCCCCTGGGAATCCTATGGTTCTGAAAGAACCTTTCCCCTCACAGCAAACTCAAATGGTGGCCGATCCATCCTCGTCTTCTTCTCCCTTTGGTTCCCAAGTGTTCATGGCTAGAACCATTCCCGTTCATGTAATGACTCGAAAAAAGGAATATCCGTCATCCGCCGAGAAGGAGCCTGAGGTCCCCTCAAGCGCTCCTCCGTCCAGTTCTGGTCTGCTCCACATCGAGAGACCTAGCACTGAGATGCCCATCCGATCCCCTCTTAAAGGTGTACTCTAGAGATCATCTTACAACCCAAATTCTCATGCTGCCCAACACTATAGCATCGTGGAGGACTTAGCTGAGGCTCCGTCAACTATGTCTGCTTTAGAAGTTCTCCAGAGCTGCCCCCCCAGAGGAAGTACCTACTATCGGCCATCGGTGGCATCGACCCAGCCAATTCGGATTTGATCACCTTTGATCTTGAGAGCCATGTACCCAGGCTACGTCATCATATCGCCTTCCTCATTCAAGTCATAATCAATTCGAAAACGATTCATCGTACAGTTATTGATGAAGGCGCATCAACTTGCATCATGTCTGTTGCTTGTTGGAAAGCGATCGAGTCTCCGACTTTGAGTCAGTCTCCCACAACGCTAGAAGCCTTTGATGGGAGAGAATCTTTCCCCTATGGTATCCTTCCACGATTGCTGATTACTTTGGAAGGGAAGACTGTTGAAGTGCAAGTTCAGGTAGTTGATGCAAATCTTACTTACAACCTCCTTTTGGGCTAGAGCTGGACATATGCCATGCGTGCCGTGGCTTCTTCCCTCTTTCATGTCATTCATTTCCCTCATCAAGGGAAAATTGTCACGGTAGACCAGCTCTCCTTCTTCACTTCTTCTTCCGAAGGCAATGTGCCTTTCGTGGAGCATACCTCCATCCCCTTCGAGAGTGTGTGAGTCGGGCTCTTCAAATATCCCACCCTCATGGGTGTCTTTTCACTCCCACCTCCAAACCTCACCTCTATCAGTATGATTTCAGTTCGTTCTCATCCTTGGGTCCTCCCCCCCATTGACCAGGTAGAATTGTGGGGCGAGGAGATGCCGTTGAGTCCTGCCGAGCTCAACTACATCAAAATTGCTGCTGTATCAGCTCCTCCTGCTGAATCTACTTATTTAAGTGGAGCTCTTGACTCACACAACTGTTCCCCTTGGCTTGGAGATTGTGCTTCTTCGGATCTGTTGAAGGAAATATTTCCTTCCAACGAAGCCATTATAGAGACAATGTCTCTCAAGGAACCTCCATGGTTCAATCTTCATCACCATTTCTCGTTTCTCCTTACCCTTCGGGAAACATTGGCTTGTCTCGAGTGGTTTTCTCCTTGTCTCCCTTCACAACCCCTTCAGACACCCATTCAAGTATATCAAGTGTCCTCTAAAGGGAATTTGGGAAACATTACGCAGACTCAACCTATCAACATCTCTGTAAAACTAGGGATCGTCGAGAAAATTTACATAGGAGTCACTTGCACTCCTGAGGAAATTCAAATCTATATAGCTCTTTTTCGCAAGTTTCGTGACATCTTTGCCTGGTCTTATGAAGATATGCTCGGCATTGATCCAAGCATCGTAGTGCATGCGATACGTATGTATCTAGGAGCTAAACCTGTTCATCAGCTTTTATGCCCTATGCACCCCCGAAAGGCTGCGGCGATTAAAGCGAAAGTCAAAGAGATTCTTAAAGCTGGCTTCATCTACCCCATCCCACTCACAGATTAGGTCTCTAACATTGTCCCTGTGGATAAAAAGCAGGGTACTATCTGAGTCTGTGTCGATTATCGCGATATTAATCGAGCCTGTCCAAAAGATAACTACCCCACACCCTTCATTGATCAGCTCATTGATGAGTGTGCTGGGAGTGAGATATATTCATTTATGGATGACTTTTCTGGATATAACCAGATTAATATCGTGCCAGCCAATCAACACAAGACGGCCTTTATCTGTCTGTGGGGTACTTTCGCTTATAAGAAGCTCCCTTTTGGTCTCAAGAATGCCGGCACCACCTTCCAATGCACGATGTCTTATGCCTTTCATGATATGCGGCACATCATGCAGCCTTACCTAGATGACCTTCCTGCTCATCCAACTAAATGCCAAGACCATCTGGTGCATCTCTGCAAAATGTTTCTCTGCTATTGAGACTACAATATTTGACTCAATCCACATAAGTGTGTCTTTTGTGTGGAGTCTGGCATAATTCTCGGGTTTATCGTCTCCCGAGAGGGCATCCGCTTGGATCCCCTTAAAGTCGAGGCCATTTTGAATCTTCCTCCCCTACTTCTTTGCGGAAATTGTAGAGCCTGTAGGGTAAACCAAACTTTTTGCGACGATTCATCCTGAATTATGCCGAGGTGGCAAAAGGTTTCACACGGTTACTAAAGCGCGACACCCCGTTTCGATGGGATGCCATAGCTCAAGAGTCTTTCGAACATCTTAAAACTCTTCTGGTTTCCACCCCTTTGTTGCGTCCTCCAAATTACCATCACGATTGCATGTTGTATCTGGCCGCTGCTAATACCACCATCGACATGGTTCTTGTTCAGGATGACGATGATGGCACTGAACATGTCATTTATTATCTTAGCCGCAATTTGTTGGATACAGAATCTCGCTCCGCTTATGTCGAGAAGTTGGCACTGGCCGCTGTTTGTGCCATCCAATGCTTCCATTATTACATCTTGTTGCGTACTACGACAGTGATCTCTGGTTGCAACCCAATGACATACATTTTGTCACGTCAGTTGATGGGGGGCAAGCACTCGAAGTGGATAGTCATCCTCCAAGAGTTTGACTTGGAATTCACTGCTACCAAGTCTAAGAAAGCACTTCTCTTTGCTGAATTATTGTGTTCTCTGCCATCCCATGCTGCCTCCTCTCACTTAGAGGATTCCATTCCAGACGAAACTCTCTTCCTCATCAACACCCTCAATCCGTGGTACGGGGATATTATTGTCTATTTACAGACATCCTCCTTCTGTCCTGAGACATCTAAGGATGCTTGCCGACGGATCCGCCATCAAGCCCAACCATATCTCATCGTTGGGGACGCCCTGTACCATCTCGGTGTTGATTCTATTCTCCACCGATGCTTAACTCTCGAAGAAGCAGAGAAAGTTTTAAATGACTGCCACTCTAGTGCTTGTGAAGGTCACATGTCTGGATATGCCACTGCACAAAAAATCCTCCGTGCTGATTACTTTTGGCCGTCCATTCTCAAGGATTGTATTCTTTCCGTCTGTTCATGTCATGAGTGCCAAATTTACCAACAGAAGATGCGTGCACCCCCTGCTCCACTGCACCCCGTTGTTACCGTCAGTCCTTTTGCAAAATGGGGCATCAATTATATGACCTATAACCCTCGCTCGGCCGGGGGGCATGGGTACATCATCATTGCTATTGATTATTTCACGAAATGGACCGAGGCGATGCCTACATTGTCTGAAGATGGTCACACTGCGGTGTAGATTTTGTTCAACCATGTTATCTCGCGGTTTAGAGTCCCCCAAGCCATCGTCACTGATCACGGAAATAATTTTCGTAATCACATGATGACCGAGCTTACAACCCAGTTGGGCCTACAGCATGATAGTTCGACCCCATACTATCCTCAGGCCAACGGTCAAGTAGAATTCGTGAACAAGGTCTTGGTTACGATGCTTCAACGAACCATTGGCATGCATACGTCCAATTGGCATTTGATGTTGTTCTCTACTTTGTGGGCCTACCGCACCTCCATGAAGGATGCCACCGGTTTCACTCCCTTTTAGTTGGTTTACAGACTGGAGGCTACCCTTCCTATTGAGTGTGAGATTCCTTCACTAAAGTTAGCCATCGAATTGCTCCCTGATACTACTCCGATAGAAGAGCACCTTCTTTACTTGGAACGGCTAGACAAGACTTGTCAACTAGCCTCCTTAGCTATTGAATCACAAAAGAAGCGAGTGAAAACTCACTTCGATAACACTGTTCATCCCCGCTCTTTCATTGAGGGAGACTTGGTCCTGCTCTCCGATCAAGCTAACAATAAGTTGGGGGCAAGAAAATTCGAGCCCATGTGGCACGGGCCCTACATTGTGAAAAGAGTTTTGCAAAAAGGGGACTACGAGCTTATTGATTACGAAGGGAATCCTCTAGATAAGCCCCGAAATGGGCTTTATTTGAAAAAATACTATGCATGAGTCTAGGCACTCTATTTTTGTATATACGTGTTCCTTCAGCAAGTGTGTTGTGTGTGCATGTTTTATTGTTTTTGTCTTGGTGTGTTGGCGTGATTACTGCTTATTGTGTCTTTTTGATTCTTGGATAGATGTGAATTGCCTTACGTTGGTTTCGCTCATGGTGCCCCCCGCAGTACACGCAACTTGTCATCTGCGGCATGGGTGATCTACGATCCTCATGGTGAGTTAGTAGTCATTCAAGGGGTTTGTCTAGGTTGTACAACGAACAATGTCACTGAGTATAGTGCTGTGATTGAATTATTAGCTGAGGCGATTAACCTCGGCATTCGAACATTGGTTGTGAACTTGGACTCTTAGCTTGTCGTCCACCAACTCAAAGGGCGCTATTCTGTTAGAGATCATCGGATCTTAAGGTTGTATTTACATGTCGAGTTTTTAGAAAGGGATTTTGATTTCATTACTTATCAGCATATTCCAAGATGATGTAATACGTTAACTGATGCATTAGCTAATTATGTGTTGGATAGGCATTTGCATAACATGTAATTCAAGATAACATAAGAAGCATAAAGCACAAAAAAACATAAAACATATGTATATATATATGTGTGTGTGTGTGTCCAAATGTTTGCACCGTGTGCATCATAAAAAAATAATACATGTTTGTCTGACTACGTCCAGAGACAACATGTCGCTCAAAAAATATGCATAGAAAAGAAAGCCTAGATATCTAGTCCCGATGGTGCTCATGGTAGCACATCACCGCTCGCACTAAACGTCTCAAGAGTTAGTGGATGCGAGTTCGCACCCCCACCATGTGCCTTTGGTACGCTAGTGGGACATCCGCTAGCCACGCGTAATCTGGAATCCCTTGAGTGATAGCCTCGAGGTTCTGAATGAGCTCTCCTCTGTCACCACCCTCCTCCTTAGGATCCGTTGCTGCTTCTACTAGGTGTCTCCTCGCAATGGGAGACATGCTAGCTGGACGCTTTGGGCCAACATCTACATATGCATATAAAGGTCATTAGAACAAGCATGTATTAACCAAAAAAATCATAAAAAACTCAAAATAGAAAACGAGATCATACGAATCTCCTCGTCCTAGTCCTCTCCCTCCGACAGAAGGAGTTCAGGGTCTCTGGTGAAGTCTGTCCCTACATACGGCCAGTCCTCCACCACAATCAGTTGGTGGCGAAGCCTCCCGAAAAAATCAGGTCTGAAAGACATCTACTGACCGCCACTACCTCTCGGCTTCAGTGCTGCCCATCGAGCCATCCTTGGCTCTCGAGGTGCCAGGTCAGGAACAAAGGCCCCTTGGCCCTGGAAGCTTGGCACATGTTCCAAGGAGAACATCACCAAGATGGAGTCGTACCCGAACTGTTGTAGCTTGCCTCGTTTGGCCTTTGTCAGCTGCCTCTTCATATTGGTTGTCACAGCTGACGCCCAATTGAAGACCATCGGGCTAAGGCACTCTGTCGCTAATATCAAGTGGTTCTTTGTAGCTTCATGGGGTGCTTGTGCCCCCGCAGCTCATGTGAAGGTGAATAGCAAAGCTCTGAGTGTCAGGTCCTAGACAGTGGGGATATCCACCTTCGAGCTACCCGACCCATATTGTGCCTCCAGGAAAACTCGATCCTTCACCTCTTCAATATTCTCTCCAGATGGCCTGCTACCAGTCAATCGGGGCACCGGCCCTCGTCGCGACAATCCAGTAAGGAAGTAGACATCAGATACATCTAACTCCAACACTTGGTCCCGTATCCGTAACACCTGTTCCTTTACATCCCACAAGTTGATCAGATACTGCAAGAGCTCTGGCTGAGCTCGTAAATAGGACAACAGGAAGTATTTCTTGAACCCACAAGCTTTGAGAGCTTCCATGCAGTCCTCATCTGCTAAGGCCAATGTGTCCACTTGGTCATGTTCTCGATCCTTCCATACGATTACCATTTTCTCGTGTTTCCCTGCAATCACAAGCCCAAAACAATGAATTAGATCCTTGTGCAACTTAAAAATGCAGCGAAATCATTTGAAATTTGTTAAAATTTGACGAAAAAACCCGTGCGGTCATTGGCGCGACTATTTCTAAAACAATCATGCCCATGGGCGTGTGCCTTTAGGGAAATTTGCCCCATTGGCGCGGGTCCGCGCTCAAAACCCGCGCCAATGGGCGCAACCCTTATTTTTTAAATCCCTCCCCTAGAGGATGAAAAAATAGTCTAAAACAAATTTGAAATGGATGGAAATGGAGTGGGAGAAGAGACCTCTTACCTGACACTGACAGTGCTCCGAATGGTCAATCGGATTTGTCGCAATCATAGCTTGAAGATCGCACACCAAAATCCCTAATGTTGCTCTCCAAAGGTAAAAAGTGAAAAGTAATTTCTTGTTTTACCATTTTCACCCATTTTATAACTTTTTGGCCCTCAAATAGGTTTTAAAAGTCATTTTATGAATATTTTAATGTATATTTGGGTCGAAAATGGATTTTACACTGGTTTCTTGTGCAGCGACAGGTGTTCATGTGGCTTAGGCAACGAAACGAGTTGTATTTTATACTTTTTTACTCAGTAAATACATGAAAAAGTCACTTTGGAGTCATCCTTTTACTCTTTTCAGACTCTCTAAAAATGAAAAGAATGCCGGGTTGGCCCTCTCGATTCGTTTTTTTTTGGTTTTCTTTTAAGAACTTTGAATCATATTGATATGGTTTTTTTTAGAGCTCTATGTGCAAAGATATTTGCTACAAAATTTAGTGAAGTTTTGAATAATAATGTACATGTGTTAGTCTATGTTGGTTGTGGAATAGACACCCAGCAAGTTGGATTTTCCTTTAATCATTTTTAATTCAAATGATAAGATACATTAATAGAGCATTATGAATAATGCGTTGTAACATAAGCTCATTGTTCGCTTCAACTTATAATTTCATTATCATAAATATCACCATGCTGGTCAACATTTAATAACAATGAAATTTTTTATTATGTAAATGTATAAGTTAAATGTTTTAAAACTTTTGGATTGAGAAAATTAGTAATAAAATTTAACAAGGATGACCTTTCCAAGACCTCCAACAAGAATATGTCAATCAACTCACTTTAAATATATTATAAAAATACCTAAATTTAAACATCATTATAAAGAGGAACTCACGAGCCATTAAATGGAAATATGTCATGAATATTGAATAGAAAGATTACTTTTCATAAAATTGAAAAAAAAAAAACCATCATATTTTTATTGGTTTATATTTGTTTTAAATCATATTTATATTAGAAATTTATAGTCAACACAACACATACAATATAAAATAGCTCTACTCTTCCAAAGTATAGCATCTTTGATACTTTCTGAGATTTGTCATTTTACTAAAGAACTTTATATTATTCTTTCTCCATATGCTTGCAATTATCTTATCTACATACCTTTTATAATATAATATTTTCCTTCGATTAAAGGAAGAGAAAATTGGAGGGGTCATAGACAGCAAAGAGGAAATGCACACTTCATTACAAGGACTAATATTGGCCATAATGTCACAAATGTACCAACATTATAATTTTAGAAGATTCGCTTATTATCATTCAACAACTATGCAAAAAAACTTTGCCTTGAGATAAGTATATCAAGAACTGATGAGGATCCTTTAAGACATTTCAAAAAATGAGTACTTTCTTATCCTTAGAAGTCAAAAAGAAGAATCTGATAAATGTGTCAACCAAGCCTATGAGCTTTAGGCACCACATTTACAAATAAACAATGACTTGGAGTTGTGGCCTTTGCCAAAACATAAAATGCCAAGTTTATCTCTAAGGAAGGAAATGTGACTTACCTTACTCAATAATTATTACATGGAACCTCATATGGTTGGGGTTTGGCCCCATTTTAAAAATTGGGAAGGGGATCCAACGAATTTCATGGCACCCGAATTAAATTTGGTGCATGCAAAAGATAGAGATCACTACCTCTTCATAACTTGGGTGCAATACAAATATGAAATCATACCTCTAGATTTGGAGATAAATGCACTAAGAGGAGAGGAACTTATCAATAGTTATGTTGCAATGACACTAGAATAATGTGGGATATGGGAGACGAAGTGTGAATTAAAGGGATGCAGAATAATACAATGTTTTGTGATACCATTTTGAGAGGCAGTTTGGTGATGGAGAGTTGGGGGAAGCCCAAAAGAATTCAAAAGGTCCCACGGAATAGAAACATGTTTGATGGGCCATCATCCATTAAGATAGTTAGCTTCTAGGTTGGTTCCTATCTTTGTCTATTGTTTGGAATACCTTGCATGCATGATTGAGATATTTTTTTAGCTACCTATTTGTGGACATTGTGGGTGGGAGTAATGGCTTAGGATTGTGGCCTTTGGGTGCTCAAGCTATGTACGTCTACATTCCTAGCATGGAATACACTCATGAAGGGTAATCTTAAATTGAATTCTATTGGAGGAATGATTATCTAATATTTATACAGAATTTTAGGTTGGCCCTAGTGACTTAGGAATCGAAGGAAATAATGTGGCTTGTCATTAGACATATTTGATTCTCTTTGGGCCACAAGTTAGTTTATGGGCCTTCTTTGTGCCCCATATTGGTAGTGAGGGAGTTAGTTTGTTGGGCTTAGAACCTGGTATGAGTTGAGAGATTGAACTATTGAGAGATTGCAAAATTGTCTCTATTTTGAAATAATGGAGGCTTGGGGCGGAGGAGTTCGATGACCTTGGGCTAGATGTGTGTAAGCATTGAATATCACTTTTGGCCACATGTAATTGCATTGGACGTTACCTAGGGGTGAATTTTTAGCATACTAAGGATGGTTTCTTCCAGTTGGGGGTGTCACAAGGTAGAGAGAAAACTATGTTTTACAATAGATTCCAACTATAGATGAAAGGAACAAAGTCACTTAATTGGGGGAAATGGATGCCCTCCAACTAAATATGATGGTGATGAATATGAGATACACCCTAGTATAAATGTGTTGGAAGAGATCTAAATTTTTAAAGATAATCCACAAGAAAATGGATAAGTTAGAGGCACTTCCTAGTCATATTCCAGTTTTACATAAACAAGTTCTTATACTTGTGTATAATAGTATAAATGAATACGGCACTAGAAGTTGGAAGGATGTAATCAAGTGCCTTGACCTGAACTAAGAGGATGATGACTTGAAATGATATATGTATTACTGCAAATACTTTCAATGTTTTTCTTAAGTATATATTGTGACTAGACACAAATTTATGGTAGTAAAAATGCTAAGTGTAATTAAAAGAAAAAAGAAAACGAGAAAAGAAGACAAGAAAAGAGATAATTGGAGAAAATAATAAATAACAATGTAAAGCAGCATAACCCTGATAATAAAGTGGAATATGCTGGTTTAGTAATTTAATTTTACATAGGCTGGATACATACATCCATTATCTAAACGGAGTCATGCGGTTTTATATTAAATGCATCCTAAATTCTTTGTAATAGGAGCAAGGTGGCACACATCAGCTCCTCACCAACGGCTGCAATTTGCAAATTGATCTGGGTGCTTTTTTTGTTCTCTGTTGAAGTCAGCGAGAGTTACCATCATGACAAAAATTCGATACTCCTGTATTATCAACGTAATGTAATCGCAATCTTTCTCTCAATTGACAATTATCTTGACTGCGTACGATCACTTGCCAAAGCACGAGAGTTTTGTATGTTGCACTTCATGGATTAGTTATACAACCGAATGCGCAGCTGGCTTACTGCACCGAATAAAACAGCAATATTAAATCCATAGACGTTTGTATAGCGAGTTATCTGTCATGTAGACTGATATATATCCAGTTCAGTATGCACTGAATAACTGTGAAAGGTGGATTATATAATGTATCTGAGTTTCGTTTAAGAAGCAACTGCATTTCCTTTTTCCAAGAAGGACAATAATATTCTTTATCTTCTAGCTAATATGTCTCCATTGGAGGAAGGAGTTACCGCTTCTATAAGTATTCATGATTGTATCTATACTACCAATTTTAAACTTAGCAATGATAATCTGAAGGAAGCTCTGCAATTTTATATACACATAACCCTACTACTCGTTTTATCACTAGAAATCTGGCTGACATGACTAATTGACAAGATCTTCCGAGGCTCTTTATGTAAATGTGTTAGAAAATCTGCACAGATGAATCTAGCTAGTAAAGGTTGAACACACAGCTTTGCAGAGCAAAAACATTAAAAGAAAATTGAAAGAAGAAAATAATGATTCATTAGAAAATATTTTACAATGCTCATTATATAGCATTACTGGGTGAAGATCCCTAGGCAATGAACTATAGTGGGGAAGATCCCAAGGTAATGAACTATAGTGGTGATCAATGAGAAGACTCAACACCTACAACAAGTTCCGGAGATAACTAGTCAGTTGCGGAGTTAAAGAAGGAGCAAATCAAGGAGTAAATCATGCAAAAGGAATCTTGCATGCAATCCCATGCTCTAACTAAGAGTCCGCATGTAGATGTGTAGTAGTTGCATGTAGTTGCATGCTCTAACTAAGAGTATGCATGTAGTTGCATGTAGTTGCATGCTCTAACTAAGAGTCTGCATGCAGTTGCATGCTCTAACTGAGAGTCTGCATATAGGTGTAGTAGTTCCAACATAAACTACATCATATTAAAATTCAAAACCTTTTATCCTATGTATCATGAAAATCATACAATATTGCCAAAAATAAGACGTCCAAGTTGAAACTTTGAGTAAAATTTTGTTTGATAAAATATTTTTATTAAAATATTGCCTAAAACTTAAATACCATGATAAGTGAAAGTAGATTAATACTAGGTCAACATCTATCGATCATTATAGTCCCGACGTGGCCCGAAAAAAGGGACTAATAATATGGTTATCATTCATGTATAAATTACATAAATGAATTTTTATGAATTCTAACAATAACGAAAAAGATTCTCTTTATCATTTTATGCAATAATGTCAAGATCATAGTTCTTTGGTCTATAGTAGTCAAGGAGGTCTCAAATCAATTCGTATCACTCTCTTATAGTTTTCTCTCAGCAAAGCGTTTTACCCCTTTTTAATTCGTAAAAGAATAATGAACATCGAGTTTCGTTAATACATGTTTTGAGAACATCAATGAATCTTTGGATCGAGAATTATTAAAATCATTGAATCCCTAATATAACAAGGCAGGCTGCATGGCAGCTAGTCCCTGCCTTTAGCAAGCCAGCTAGCCATTGTTTCATCGATCATCGAGCGAGAAAAAGCAATTGTTTTGCTTTGTTTCTGATTGCCCGCATGATTATCTGCCTAATAGAGATATGTAATAACGTATATTTGGTAGGAAGCCAGCCAACCATTGTTTCATCGACCAGCAAGCGAGAAAAAGCCATTGTTTTGCTTTGCTTCTGATTGCCTGCATGATTATTTGCCTAACAGAGATATGTATAAGGTTCAACTTAACTGAACTTTAGTATTGAAACTATGTATAGCATCAACGGATTAAAAGAATGAACAAGCGTTCTAGATGGAGTTATATTACGATTCTAACATCGAGAAGAGACAAGAACCATTCCAATCATTGTATTAGATATATAAGATATTACCATTGTAATTCTATGCACTTTAGTATTGAAACTATGTATAGCATCAGCGGATTAAAAGAATGAACAAGCGTTCTAAATGGAGTTATATTACGATTCTAACACCGAGAAGAGACAAGAAGAGATATATAAGAGATTACCATTGTAATTCTATGCAAATACAAAATTGCAAAGCATTTGAATAACAGTTAGTCTAAAACATGAAGCGCTCAACACTCTTAATATATAGGAGTAGCAAATTAATGATACAATCCGAAGAATCGAAGTCATTTGGTAAAGAAAAATAGTTCGTTCATATTACGCAGGGTTTTTCCACGGAAGGGCGGCCTCATAAGACTTAATAGTTTATGGGAGTTCCGCAAATGAATCTTGGCCTAACACCCAACTAAAACCACGAATCATGCTGGGTGATAGACCCAGCCAACGCAAAGCTTATAAACAAAATAAATAGCTTTTGAAAGATTACACTGAACCCAATGCCGACAAATAGTTTATTACAATCCAGAGATCATTTAATAACATAAAGAAAGGAGCTTAAGAATGATGTGAGTAAGAGTTATCAGTTTTGACTAGAAATTGAAAAGAAATAGCAAAATCCCTCTGCTAATACTAAACCCCCAGTGGAAATCACAGCTTGGACGATGCACTTTAGCTGGAAACCAAGCATGCCTGAAGTGCGGAAGGCTCGAATAATATATTTAAACTCAAAGACATGGAATAATATATTCGTCCATGGACCATGTGGGCCCTCCCATGAGCGCCACATGCCTCACCTCCTCCATAACATAACATGCAGGGCGTAAAATGGTAATATGTCTTAATATGTCAATACAGGAGACATCACGATAATCGAACAACCCAGGAACTAGATCATAACAGGAAGATACTTGTACAGAGAGACCTGTACCGCTAGGGATGGAGGTGCTGATTACCGCTAGCCGATACCCAGGAGAGATACCATCATCGCTGTAGATCTTTGCTTGCCCTGCTGAGCCTGGATTATATATGTTTCTCGATCAATACCCTCCACTCAGCTAGCCAGATTCATAGGAATGAGAAATCCACCTTGCGAGAAGGTATGGTTTGTTCAGCTATGGAAACCCTCATTTAATTATCAGTTTGATGGAAAGTTTTCAGTTCGAAGAGCAATTTCTTTTATGCCACTTTTCCTGGATGTTGCGTTTATCTTGTCTTATTTTCTTGCTTATTGTTTTGAGGATGGTCGATTTCCAGTGTTACTCAATGGTTTGCTGAAGACAATCTTTCGGTATCACCCCTCAATTTCCTTGTCAGTCGCAGATGCGGAAATAGGTAAATCTTTACCCGGTCATGCATGTATACGAAGATTTGTATCTTTCTTAGCTTACGGTTTTAAGTTCTCCAGTTTGATTTTCCTTGTTTACTGTGCAGGATTTATACAAGCTTCCTCCTAGTTTCACGTCCAGCTAATAGGTACGAGTTGCAAGCTTTTACATTGGACATTTTTATTTTTCCTTAAACCTTACAGTCTGTCATTAGCCTAATTGTTTGCGTGGTCATTTTTCCACAGATCGGTTTTTCTTTCTACTAGAACAACTAATTGTTGGACTAAAGCTTCAAGTCTCTGATCGCCTAATCTCATGCTCTCTAGTAACGCTTTTCTTTGTCTACTAGGTCGATTCCTTAGGATGCCACATTGGTTATAGGCTTACCCCTAAACTGAGGTTCTAAGGATTTAACAGAAATTGTGACAATGGTTGTGTATTTTGAAAGCTGAGTCAGGGCCTTTATTTAAAACTTCAACTCAGAACCATTCAAGGATCTTTGTTCGTATATGGAAGCCCTTATATTTATTTATTTGTGGGTTTGATATGCTAGATGGACTCAAAAATTTTAAATCATTTGAATCACTTTAAACATTTAATGCTCTTAGCAATTCCTGGTAACTGCAATGTTTCCCGACCATTCGCTTGCCTGAAGGTAACAATTGCGATAGTTATAACAGTGATATGTTTCTTTGGAACAAATACTCTATGCCTGAGAACATCAAATCAATTCCACTGAAAACTCTATTAAGCTCCCAATTAGCAAGTAGAAATAAATAATATTGTTTTGACAAGACAGATTATTAACTGTTTTCCATGAATTTAAATGAAACAGAGAATAGGGGATTATTCCAACTGAAGAAAAGGCGAGAAGGGACAAGGGGATGGCCATTATCATGGCCTCCCGCAACGTCAAATAGATTCAGAGAATCGTTGACCTCGTCTTTCTGGTAGTCCATGGGCAGATTGCGGAGAACCAAGCTCTTAGTTCACAGTAGGTAAGTTGTACAACAAAGGAAGAACAAAGAAAGCATCAGAATGTGCCCAATTTTCAGCATAGCCCCCTCATAGCAATTCCTGGTAACTACAATGTTTCCCGCCCATTCGCTTCCGTAAAGGTAATAATTGCGATAGTTATAACAGTGCTATGTTTCTTTGGAACAAATACTCTATGCCTGAGAACAGCAAAAAACTCTATTAAGCTCCCAATTAGCAAGTAGAAATAAATAATATTGTTTTGACAAGACAGATTATTAACTGTTTTCCATGAATTTAAATGAAACAGAGAACAGGGGATTGTTCTGACTGAAGAGCAGGCGAGAAGGGACAAGGGGATGGCCATTATCATGGCCTCCCGCAATGTCAAATAGATTCAGAGAATCGCTGACCTCGTCTTTCTAGTAGTCCATGGGCAGATTGCGGAGAACCAAGCTCTTAGTTCACAGTAGGCAAGCTGTACAATAAACGAAGAACAAAGGAAGCATCAGCAATAGTTTTGATGATGATGGTTACCTTGTAGCAGGCACCGCATCCGGTTCCATTTCTGTATAACTGAGCGACAACAGCTACATCACCTCCATTCATATTTATGCCAAAGAACCCATATCCACACGCTCCACCGGTGCAACCGCAACAAATTTGTCAGCGCACTCCAGTTCTAGAGTAAGCCCTTCCGGTGTGAGCCCTTCCAGTGTGGAAGACTAACATTCAAACTACAACGCCAACGCCGACACATTGAGCCATGCAATTATCCAGATTGACACCTATGCCAGAGATGTGTCAATTATCAAGATTGACACATATGCTAGATATGGCATAACATGTGTCTAATTGTTAACAAAAATATACTGGCATAACATGTGTCTAATTGTTAACAAAAATATACTTTCACATTCAAAGAAGATACGCCATAAGTTTTCTTAACATTAAATGTTGCAAATTAATGCTAAGGCAAAGATAGCATTACTTCATGCAGGTGTCAGGTTGTTTTAATTACTTGTACTTCTCCCAACTTTTTCCTAACTTTTGAGTCTGTTTACCTCGGTTTGAGGCCAAATAAGAAGAAGATTTTGTTGATTGCTTAAAAGCATAAGAGGCTTCAAGAAACTTTAGTTAAAATAAAAAATATTGTATTGGTTGATGTGTCTTTTCAAAAAACTTTGCTTTAAGTTAAAATATCTTTATTGATTATCTTGTCAAAGTAATGCTAGGGACTAAAATCGATTACTATAGTCCCTCCCAGCCCCGAAGGGGGCAGGGACTAATAAGAGACTGAAATCTTATATTCAATCTTATACTAAACACTAAACCATATATATGTTATAAATTTATTAAAGAGACATTGGCATGCTAAGCAATGTAGAAATAATGTTTCTACAGTTGTTGGTCCTATCGTTTCAACAACAATTTGCCTCTAATGGCCGTAGTCTAAGTGTTTCAACAAGAAGTTTTTCAGTAGCAATTTAATTAATAAAAAAAGAAAAATTAAATAAAAAAAACAATATTCCATGGAAAAATCCAAAAAAACAGCTAGACTACAGTCTAGATATCTCATCTTTCATAGGATTCCTACCTAACACATACACTACATTTTTCCTTTGCAATGAATCGTAAAATGTGATCATGTTTTAGATGGGTGTGAAAACCAACCGGAATCTCTATCAATGTAATATACAAAATAAAAGTCATTATGTAGTCTCGAGTTCAATCTTCACTCCCTCTATAAGAAGCCCAATTTTCAATATATATAGAACGGAACAAATTAATCATATGCATATAATTGTTCTTACTTGAAAATAAGAGTTGATGAATAGGTAAGCTCAGATATTGATACGCCAAGATTCGACAATGTAACCAAAACCTTAATAAAAATAGATAGCAAAGAATATATAAAGTATGCAAAAGCGTTTTATGATGAAATTCATAGGTGCATAGTAAAAACATCAAATATTAGTTGTAGACAGTAAGTAATGTGTGATTGGGTAGCCCAAGTGCTGACTTTTATATTATAATGGATTACGTAATTATGAAAGATAAGGCTCAAAATACTATGAATTACTTACCTTACGAAAAAAATTCACTATGTAAATTATAAGGATAATGACATATTTTTCTGTCTAAATAAATAGGTACGTTTTCATTGTAATTTGCTAGCCTAGATTTCATGTTGTTGGAATAAAGTTAAACATGCAAATATTTCCTCATATTTTAAAAAAATTAGTAGACTTAGTTTTTTAAATTCCCCTTAAACTCTTCTTCCTGCTTCATTTTGTTGAAAAATGTGTTCATTGACTTCATTCCATTCACCATTGTCTAACAATTTAGTGCCAATATTAATTCTTTCAGTATAATTTGATGATTCATTTCCCAAATCATGAGGTTTCTTTCTTCTTAAGTGTTGTTTGGAACTCTTTCTTCCGTGTTATATTTCTTCCCATTATTTCTCATCTATGTTTTATTATAAAGGATTTTTAACAATGTTGCATTTACCTCTTGTTGTTCTTCCTATATTTTTTGTTGCTATGGTTGCATCCTTGGCAGGAGTTCATTATTAGTTCTACACATTTTTATTTCAATTTGTGTGCCCTTCATAGCTGCTAACAAGATTGACTACATATTTTGGATATCTTTACGTCTAGATTTTGGTAATTAAACATATAGCCCTAGCCCTTTTTCTTTACCTTGATGATGTTCACTTCCTTTAGGTTTTCCTTGTGGAATCTCTCCTTCTCCCTCCTCATCCATTTAACCTGTAAGAGTGGTAGTCAAATTTTATTAGTTATTCTAGTTCCCTTTTTTTTGGCTTCATTCACTCTATCCCCTTGTAGGTATGAGTGTTGTTGATCCAGATTTAAACAGGAATGCAACCAATTACAAATATAACCATAAATAGAGAGATGCAACAGAAATAATACTTCATTTGATTAATGTAAAATACTGAAATATGCTTACAAAGAGAAATGGAAATAAACTAGCTAAGGTGATGGTAGCGTATCTCTGAAGAGAGATGTGGTGGCTACATGCCTCTGAATTGTCTTACAATGAGGCTCGAAGGACTATTTATTGTTGAAAAACAATGGAAAGCCCGAAACATCTGAAAACCCAACCCTAGGAGATGAAGTGCCAAACTATGGGCCTCGCTTTGGGTAAATTGGTGCATCAACTTTCTGGGGTCGTAACTTTTGCACACGATCTTTGTTTGATGCACACATTACCTCGTTCGAAATATCTATCCAAGGACTAAAACTTTTCAGTGAACAACAATAGTCCATGGCCCCATTTTTCTCTGTGTTTTCCCAAAAAAACGTCATTTAGGGCCTCACAATGGTTTTGGAAGTTCAAAACCTAAAAAACTACCAAAAATATTAAATTGTGCTACGATTAAGGAAACTGAAAAACTGAGAGAAACAGTTGTGGGGGTCCAAGTGATCTAGGTGGGTGGCCACCAACATCAACCTGGATCATTCCTCCTCCCTTAGGAAGCACTGGTCCCCATTGCATTGAGTGCCTCCATCAGATGTGGAAACTTCTGCAAAACTTGGTCCCTCATGAGTTGTTCTGGAATCTCTGATGTTTCTAGTAATGGTGGGAAGCATGGTCAAGAGAGATCCACATTGAACGCTCAGTGCAAGACAAGGAATGGGGAGATGCTATGCTCCAAAGCATTGTTTCCCACAACCTTGGTAGTGGTGTAAGGACCATATCAGAGTGGTTTGAGATTCCGATGGGCTCTTGTAAGGCATTCTTTCTACAAGTGCAACCAAACTTTGTCACACACCTGAAACTTGTGTGGCACTTGTTGTTGATCACGTCACTTCTTGTACTTGGCATTTTCCACAATCGAGTGGCGATAGATTGGCCCATTGGGTAGATATGCTCCGGAAGTCAGATCAGACGAATGCTTAACCTGATAGTACAACAGTACCCCTGTGGGTGAGGAGAAGATGTCCTTATCTTCTTTCATGACCATATCCACGTGCTTCTGCTGCATGGAGGAACCCTTCCCGAGGTCCATGGATATGACTATGATCTTCCCCTTACTTTGAGGGTGAACTAGACAGAAAATCAATTTCCTAGTCTGGGATATAATCTTACTGCCTTTCTTAGTAGAAATCAAAAGAAGTGGTCATAGGTGGGGATACCTTCGGTATCCTGTATAATGTATTACACAAAGAAATAATAACAGTGCAAGTCCTTGACTCATACACAACATGTCGCTTCCACAAGTACGGTTGGCCTAATAATACATCACAAACATCAAGAGGTGCAACATCACACAATACCTCATTTGTGAAGGGCTTGATGCTATAGAGAAGGTGACAGTGCTGGCAGACTCAGAGTCTCGCCCTTGGTGAAGCCATGTAATGTGGTAAGGCTACAGGTGTGGTATGGTCGGTAGGCCCAGCAGCTTCATGACCTCTACTAAAATGAGGTTCTTTTGGCTCCCATTATCAACAATGAATTACATTGGTAAACCCTTCACCCACATCTGTGAGTGGAAAAGATGCTCCCCCTCCTCTAGATCTTCAGGCTCATTCTTCTAGACCTTGGCGGTGGAAACAATGGCGCTGAGCTCTGCATTGATGATTTGCTTCCATTTGTCATTCCCCTTGTTAGGTTCTAACTCAGGGTCAGAATATGCATTTGATTCTGAAGCCTTCAACTCAGCCACCAACGACTTCTTCGTTCAACACTCACTTGTGGTATGAGTGGGGCTCTTATGGAACTCACACCACTTTCTTGTGTCCTTCCTTGACTCTGTGGTGTTGTTAGTTTCTTACGGCTTCGACGAGTTGTCTTGGGTCACCTTGCATGGCTTTGTCCTTTGTTCTTCGGATTCGTAGATCCAAAGTCTCGCTTCTTTTGTTTAAACTTCTGCTCGATCTCGACAATGTATCTGTACGCTATGCCAAGCGAGGAGATGTCCAAGAACTCCATCTCGTCCTAGATGTACCTATGTAGGTACTTCCGGTATTTGAGTACCAAATGCAGCTTAGAATCCTTGATACCCAACTTCAAGCAAAGGGTATGAAAAATATTTGTGAACTCTGACACATCTTGGTCCCTTCCCTGCCACAGCATGGTCCACTTTATGTATTTGTCCTCATCGCTCCTGACAGGGTAGTACTGCTCCATGATGGCATCCCACAATGAATTCCAAGTCGGCGTGACTGAAAATAATGAGCTCGTACTTTCATCCTTCTGCTCTCAGTTGGTTTCCCACCAGTCCTTGACGTGGGGGGCTACATTGAGAAGTGCAAAAGTGCTCTTTTCCTAACTGGAAAAATCATGAACATAAGAATAACCATCTAGTAGATTTAACCATTTATCTACAAAATATGCATCTATCTGACCCTCGAATATGGGGATTTCAAAGTTAACTTGTACCTTAAAGGGTGTGGCATTTCCAGCGTAGCTGTTGGAAGCAGATGCATCTCCCTTGTGTAGCTACTGAAGGATCTAGGAAAAGCTTTCCATCATCGCATTCCTTTGTCGCTTGAGGCCTTCTTCGAGCAAGATTTTAATATGATCTCCTACTTCCTCTTCTTTCTTTTCATCCTCCATGGGAGGCCATCAGGATTTGCGAGGCTGGTCTTGCAAGGGTTCGAGGAGTTCAAGCCCTAACACTTTATATCCTGACCTCATTAGGGACATGCAAAGAAAAACAAAGAAAGAACAGACCCCTTTGATACCACTAATCTAGATTTAAATAGGAATGCAAAAAATTACAAATATAACCATAAATACAGAAATGCGGTAGAAATAATACTTCATTTCATTAATGTAAAAATACTGAAATATGCTTACCAACATAATTGGGAATAAACCAGCTATGTCAATGGTAGCTTATCTCTGAGAAGAGATGTGGCGACTACATGTCTTTGAACTAACTTAGAATGAGGCTCAAAGGCCTATTTATTGTTGATAAACAATGTAAAACCCTAAACATTCAAAAACATAACCCTAGGAGATGAAGCGCCAAACTATGGGCCCCGTTTTGGGTAAATTGGTGCATCAATTCCCCGGGGTAGTAACTTTGGCATACGATCTCCGTTTGACGCACACAATACCTCGTTAGAAAGATCTAACCAAGGATTACAACTTTATACTAATAAAATTTGTTACATGGACTCATGTTTCTCCTAGGTTTCCCAAAAAATAAATTTAGGGCCTCAAAACGGCTCCGGAAGTTCAGGACCCGAAAAGCTGCCAAAAATGGTAAATTGTGCTACAATTAAGTAAACTGAAAAACTAAAAGAGACAGCTATGGGGGTCCAAGTGGGCTACGTTGGTGGCCACCAACATCCACCTGGATCAGTTTTAAACTTAGGCTGTGATACCATTTGTGACATCTCTCTAGTAAATTTATAATAAATCCTCTGTAAACATCCCTTTATTTAATTATTTCGTATTTATAATGATATCATTTCCATTCATATATATGTATGTATATATATATATATATATATATATATATATATTATATATATATATATATATATATATATTAATATATATATATAGATAGATATAGATATATATATATATTCTCATGTGTATCCCTAGTCATGGGCTCATACACTATGTGAATTCTTAAACAAAGTCTTGTGACCACCATAAAAATGTTATCATTATCACACATGAGAATACTCAAGTCAAAGTCCTGAGATCACTACAAGCGCATTCTTTGGTTTTTGAATATAACTCATAACTTGTCTGCACATGTTTTGATTTGAGTTGCTATCAACAAGGATTAAATCTTCTCCCTTTATGTTGGTGGACATGCCATGCAGACCGCCAAGTCAACTAGTGGCTCATCACACCACGCCGAGAAAATACTTAGAGTGTCCTAGATCTACATAAATTATTTACGTCCCAACATGATCCAGGATAATTTTTTTTCTTATAGATGCATCGGAGTTGACATGAGTTACAACGCTTAAAAACCATAAAAACATAAGCATGAAAAGTGAATACAAAGAGACATCATCACAAAAGATCATGACACACAGATTTGACTGAACTTTGTACAAAGAATCGATCATTCAATCAACGGACAGGACAAGTCTGAACAACAACACTCTACGCAATTGGCGATACACAGACCTGATGACTTGCTCAAATGTCGTTCAAAAGAACTATACATCCAGTAGTCTATCGCAACTCGTAATTGGAAAATTCCATCAATGGAAAATCCCAAGTCTTCAACACACGGACCCATCGTTTTTATTGAATGCAATTTATAAATATCGCGTTCGAGCAGTCCTGTCACAAATCGTAATCAATGATTACAGCCGAACCTCTTCACAAACACAAACTCTTTGATGCGATATGTATCACATCGCAATGAAGTCTTGTCGGGGCCAATCCAAAGCCTCTCCCGATTTGCAATCACAATATGCGCTAGTGCATCATAATAAAGTCTTGTCGAGGCCGATTTACCTTTCTATTCTCCTCTGGCCTACGATATGCAATATCACACTCGCAGCCGGGAACTCTAGGGGATGATTCTTCCTTATGTGGTCCTCCTTTTCATCGATAAGTGATATGTAGGGCCTAGTGGACTTGCCATGTGGTGCACCCTAATTTGACGAAGCTTTTCCATGTCATCTTCTTCTTGCCACCTAGACAAGTCAAACTCAAACTTTGACTTGCTCTAACTTTTTCATATGGACTCGTATTTGAGTGTCCTTTGCACTATTGGAATCAAGATGGCAAGCACTTTGATCCAATGCTAATCCTACCCATATTATTTTCCGTTTTGATTTTTGATCCTTTTACCATGCCACTAGTACATTTTTGAAGGTCCACCTAGATCAATCCTTCTGGATGCTCCTGGATCAATCCTCCCGACTAAAAGATTCTTTTGGTCCTCCAAAAGGATTAATTAATCTATAACTACTTTGTATTTTGTCTGCATCGCAAATTTCCTAACAGGTCATCCTTCCTTCTCGTTCACCTTTTTCCTTCGGAGCCATAAGTGATGAGCCAACACATGTATCCCCTGCAAACTTGTAGTACGATATCTTGCAAACTACATGTTTAGTTCTATGACCAAAAAAAATGAGACAAGCATCCCATAATTGCCACAATTTTATAACACATACAATGTGGTCAAGTTTACATAAAAATGGAAACAATACTCCAGCTATCAAAACGAGGCCAAAAATCATTATTTCTTCAAAAAGTGATTGAAAATACATCATCACTGCAACAATGATTTACACAAATAAGGCCAAACACTATTATTTCTTCAACAAGTGATGGAAAACACATCATCACTTCCACAGTTTAAAATGCAACACAAAATAAGGCCAGGCATCATTGTTGCTTGAACAAGTGATGGAAAGCACACCATCACTTTCACAATTTAAAATGCAACATATGATTTGAGAAAATATGGCCATGACATTCTACTGGACCTAAAAGAACCATCTATCACTTATCAAAGAGATTGGGTCGCCTCCTTGTGGTGCATTCGTTGATCAAGCAACTGTTTCACCTGGTTCATGCGTGGATAATCTTGTCCTTATGAAGCTACTTTGGATGGAGCCTCCAACATGTGGCTCTCTAATGATCACCTATGTCGCAATGACCACAATGATCCTTCACCTTCTAGATCTGCTTTATCTTCTTCTTCTTTGCTTGTTGTTTAGAGGATCTTCTTCACCTCATCTTTTTCTGTACTGCTATTCTTTTCCAACACTCAACAAACATATGGTTATGCAATCCATAAAAACTACAAGTTCCTTTATGCCATGATCTATGTTCATTATTAACAATATGGTTGTAATCAAAATTAACATTAGAATACTGAAACTGGTTATACCTTTCTTGTTGGTCTCTGGTATGATCATGGGAAAAAGAGCTTTCCTCATCTCTTTCTCCGTAATGCATACTACCATAGGTTGATGGTGATGTATTCCCATTGTCCTCTTTCATTGAATATTTCAACAATGTCATGGAAGCTTCTGACATATTTGAGCATTCTCCTTCGGTGCACCCCAACCTTGCAAATTGAGGTCTTTTCGCAACCTCCAATGGTTGAGTTATTCCTTGGTTATTAACACCAACACCTTCTTCTTCCTTGTACCTCATCTTGGTAAGGAGTCTCATGTTTTTCCCTATGATTTGTATCTCCACATTTCCAACATAAATTATACTATGCGAAGATGAAACTAAAGGGAAATAAACATCTTTTACCTCCACTATCGAGTTGGAAAGAACTGATGAGGGCTTCTCTTCAACTTTTATTGATGCTTCGTTGGCTATAATAGCGCATTTCTCAATTTCCCTCCTGACATACCCAAGTCCTGTTCGACAGGGTAATTCTTCTACTTTATGGGATTGAAAATGCCTTGGTCATTAATGCCCAAGCCTTTTCCTTCATATTCCATTCTTTTCAACAATTTAGAACCTATTCCTGTGGTATGATTTTCAAAAGAACCAAATTCAACATCAACAATCATTTTTAGCATGGAAGAATTTACCTCACATGGATAACACTGCATCTTTCCCAAGGCTTCCTCCTTTTCTTGCAACTACTATAGGATTCATTGTTTCTCCTCTTCCTCTTGATATAGGAGCCTTTTTAATTATGCAATCTCCTCTTGAAGCCTCTGATTAATCTTAGCATTCAAGGAAGGCAATGATTGAAAAGAACCGGAAGAGGTGGATGATATATCATGCTATGATCCTCGAGTCTCCTCCTCTTTGCACTTATCATATGCTACATACATAATATCCACCATTTTGGACATACGTAGGAAATCCTCACACATTCCCTTGTCACGCACCATGGCTGCATACTTAATCATTCATGCACAACACTGTCATTCTTGCACACTCTAATCGAAATTGTATCATTCTCTCCCCCATGAACCTTAGTACTCGCCATGTCTCCTTTTTCTAAGATGCTTGTCCTCTAAAGCCTATCTCTAGTTAGTGCACTCATGTAATTCGCATCACTTAATCTTTTCTCTGGTACCATCTTTGTCATGTAACCAACTCACAAAATAGAAGAAAATATCGATCAATGCCTTCAAAATCAGCCTCTTCAAGGGGGAAACCTCCTTTATATTACACAAATGAAGAATTCTTGGATGATACAAATGAAAAAACCTCCTTTCTATATATAGGATTTTAAGGGGTCACAATATAATCAAATCTAACATAACAATAATAATATAGGGGCATAACAATAACAATAGTGGGCTTCTATGGGGCACAATAATAACAATATGGGGACAATAGGGGCACAACAATAACAATAACAGCTACAATGACAATAGTAATGTGGGAATCACTAGTATTATAGGGACCTAACGTGCCCCTCTCCTTCAAAAAAGTGTTTTCCTTAATGCTTGAGTAGTTCTGGATGCTTTTGTATAAAATTCTCACCCTCCCATGTGGAGCCTTTAGCGAGTAAGTTCTTCCACTTGATGAGATACTTTGAAATTGATCTATTTTGTAGATATCGAGTTATTGTTTATGTGACTGCTTCAGGTTCCAATATGATTTTTCCTTCCTTGTCAAGTTCTGGCAATATTGTTTGAACTAGAATTTTGTCACCTATAACCTTCTTTAATTATGAAAAATGCGAAACTGTGTGAACTCGGGAAGGTGTATGAAGCTCCAATTTGTATGCCATAGTACCAATCTTTTGAAAAATTCACTTTCTTGTGGGACATTTGTTTATATAGTCATAGTCATAGGAATACCCAGTCACCTACATCAAAACTTATTTCACTGTGATGAACCTTATAATTTTCTCTTGAATATGATGTGATGGATGCTGGATGATATCCATAAAGTGCCATAAGTAGGGTCATTTTTGTTGTAGTAGGAAGGAAGGAAGTGTTATACCACCCTTCAACTAGATGAAACCATTTGACACATTGTGTATGCTTATCAAATATAAAGCAATGAAGATATCCTTCCAAACATTTGTTTTCTATCTCAGTTTTCCCATAAGATTGAGGATGACAAGATGAGATATGAGCTAATTGAGTACCAAGACAAGCAAATAATCTTGTCCAAAAATTTCTAGTGAAAATGGGATCTCTGTCCCTTACAATAATCTTTGGGTTTCCATGTAGCTTTTGAATTGTTTCCATAAATACAATAGAATTTGTAGTTGCTTTAAATTAATGTGATAATATACAAATGTGTGCATACTTGGTCAGTCTGTCAACTACCACCATGATGACACTCTTTCCTTCGGACTTGGGTAAACCTATAATAAAACCCATTGAAACCTCCTCCCAATGTTGGCTTGGAATGGATAAATGTTGTAATAGACTTGAGGTCTTAATTGTTTCAACTTTATTTTGTTGGAAAACCAAACATTCTGCCACAAACTTTTGAATATCTGATTTAAGGCCATCCAAAAAAAATTCCTTCTTAACCCTATCATAAGTTTTTAAAAATCTTGAGTGGCCTCCTAAGGGAGAGGTGTGCAATTCCATAAGAATATTTTGTTTGAGTTGGGAATTCTTACATACATATAAGTGATGTTTGTACCATAACGAATCATTATCCAACTAAATCTATCAGATGTGCTCGGATCTTGTTGTAACTTTTGAATAAGTTCCCACACTTCTTCAACATTCTTCCATTCATCCCTTGCTTCGTTTATCAAATCTAGTTGGGTAATAGAAATTGTGCAAAGAAATGCTTCCACATTCTCATCCTTTCTTAAGAGTGGATCTGAAGCAAAATTTTTCTTCCTTTTTTTTTAGATGATTTCAAAGTCATAACCCAACATCTTTGTCACCCATTTTTGTTTCTCTTCTGAAGATAATATTTGTTCCAAAAATTATTTAAGACTATCATAATTCGTTTTTACCTTGAAGTGTCTTCCCATTAGGTAGGGTCACCATTTCTTAAGTGCATGTAGTATTGCAAACATTTCCTTCTCATAAATAGCTTTGTGTAGATAGTTTCCTTTGATTGGATGACTTTCAAAAGAAATGAGTCTTTCTTCTTGCATTAAAACAACACCAATTCCATTTCCTGGGCATCACATTCCATAATAAAGGCTTTTTTTTTCTTCTGGAGTCCATGAAAATGCATCTTTCTTCACTAATTTTGTTAGGGGTGCTCCAATTCTCCCATAATTCTTAACAAACTTGCAATAATACCCTATCAACCCAAGAAATCCTCGTAGATGCTTTATGGATATGGGGATTCTCCATTCAGTAATGGCTTCAATTTTGCTAGGGTCTACCTTAACGCCTTCATGAGATACAATATGACCCAGATATTCCACCTCTTGTGCTCCAAAGAAAAATTTGGAGCTTTTTGCATATAATTGTTTCTCCTCCAATAGTTTGAGAACCATGTCAACATGTTGAACATGATCCTTCCAGGACTTGTTGTAGATTAGTATATCATCAAAAAATACTAACAAAAATTTTCTAAGAAAGGGTTTGAAAATGGAATTCATCAAACCTTGAAATGTAGAAGGTGCATTGGTAAGGGAAAAAGGCATGACCAAAAACTCATAATGACCCTTGTGAGTTATAAATGTTGTTTTCGGAGTTTCTTTAGTCTTCATTCTGATTTGATGATATCCTGAATGAAGACCCAACTTGGTGAAGTAAATTGATCCATGCAATTCATCCAATAATTTATCAATGCCAGGAATGGGAACTTTATCTTTAATAGTGAGCTTGTTGAACTACCTATAATATAGACACATGTCCAATGACCCATCTTTCTTGTGTACCAATACTACTGGAACAAAGAAAGAACTTTGACTGTGTTGAATTATACTAGCCTCTAGCACTTATGCAACCATATGTTCAATATCATTGTTTTGGGCATAGGGATATTTGTAAGGCCTGATGTTTGGAGGAACACTTTCTAGAATCAAATGAATAGCATGATCATGATCATGAATAGGTGGGAGGCCTTTGGGAGTCTCAAATACCTTGGAATGATTGTCCAAGGCATTTTGGAGATCTAGAGAAATAGATGATTTTTATGTGGGAACCTCTAGCGAACATGAAATTACACCTTATTGTTATTTCTTTAGAAGCTTTGTCAGTCCATTAGAGCTTATTATCTTTCCCGGTTTCCTTGTGATACCCCTTAATTGAACTTCCTTTCCTTCCGAAGAAAATTTCATGAAAATTTCTTGAAAATTAAAAGTTATTGTACCCAAGGATTGTATCCACTGGACTCCTAGTACAACATCAACACAACCCATCAGAATGGAAAGCATTAGGCTATTCAATACATATTCTCCCATGGATAGCTTGATATTATGGCACTTTCCAAAGTAATTTATGGTGCCTCCACTTTCAACAATCACTTGACACTCTAGTGCTGGATATAGGAAGTAATTCAATTCCTTGGCTATCTTACAATGAATAAAATTATGGGCACTGCCCAAATCAATCAACACTAATACCTTTTTCTTCTTGATATGTCCTTCTATATTGATAGTTTTAGGAGTGGTAATTTTGGCCAAGGCATTACAAGATATGGTCGGCTTCATTTCTTCTTTCTCTAGGGTTTGTTCATGGTGTATATTCTCTTCTTTTGATGTTTCATGTTCCATTTATTCCTTCTCTTCACAATATATGTAAAAAAATTTCTTTGTAGCATGTTTATGGCCTTCAATGTATTTTCTATCACAACCGTAACAAAGCACTTTTGCTCTTTTTTCTTCCAATTGTTGAGGTGTCAACCTTTTAGGTTGTGGAAGGCCAGGAGAAATAACACTTGCATCTTTATAGTTGCTAGTGGTAGGCTTCCTTGTTGCCATAATTTTTCTTTCCATTTTTATTTCCAACCTAAATGCCTTCTCCAATGAATCAGGTTACGAAAGGAAAACCTCATGTTGGATGCTATCCTTCAAAGTCCCTATGAACACATCAATCCTATGCTCCTCAGGAATATCTTTTAACCTTATATTCAATTTTTGGAAGTCCTCAATGTGCTCCATCATTGAACCCTTTTGTTTGAGATTTATCAATTGTATAAAAAAGGTGTTGCTTTTTGTATCCTCATAGTCTGATATCATTTCTCTTTAAAGATTGCCCAAGTGAAAAAAAAATTATGAGAGGAAATCCATCGATACCATACAAACAGATTTGGTTCCATATATAAAGTGGAAATGCGTCCTTTTTGTTTGTTTTGCACATTATGGAGATCGAAACATTATTCCATATGTAGTATCCATGTTACGGGATCCTTGCCATCAAACTTCCTCATATCGATATTTTGAACATGGTGGATCTTTGTTCCAATATTAGAGTCTATGAAATCATGATTAAAATTTCTTTTGTTTTCATCACGAGTTTCCTCTACTACCTTTTCACCATTAGGAAGCCTTTCTTGTAGCAACTTTTTCAAATCTTCCCTCAAACCTTCCATGTCTTTCTTCAAATCTCCAATGTTTTCATTCTTCGAATCATGATTAACATTTTTTTGTTCTCATTATGAGTTTCCTCTACTACCTTTTCGCCATTAGGTATCCTTTCTTGTAGCAACTTTGTCAAACTTCCTTCCAACTTTCCATACCTTTCTTCCAACATTCAATTTTGTCTTTCATACCATCTATCTTAGCTTCCATTCCTTTTTTTAAACAATCCATCTTAGCTTCAATTACTTTTTGTGAGAGTAAAATTTGGTGCACTTGGTCCCTTAATTTTGATATATCATCTTTCATTTCTTCCTCTTCTTCATGAGTCATGCTAGAGATTTTAGGGTGGTTACTAGATGTTTCCGTTTTCTTTCTTCAGGGCATCAATTAATGATAATAATGCTTCACTATACCCTTTGAATTCCTTCAAACTAATTTTTCAAACCAAACTTATGCAAAATTTAAAAGGAAAGTACACACCTTTTTTCACTTTGTAGGAGCTCAATATTGAATATATTATATATCTTTAATTTCGAATCCCCAAGGTCTAAAATTTCATCCTGCAATATCCCTCCAAGTCATATTTATAACCCCACAAGTCCAATCAAGATTGGATTCTCCAAGAAAGCGTTATTCAAAATCTCCCACAATGACCGGATTATAGACTTATTCAATAGAGTGAAATTGTACGGCATTCCATGTGTCATTGTCTGGACCTTAGTACCTTAAATTGATATATTACAAAACTACAAGTTGTCCTCTTTCTGTAACATCTTATGAAATTTCAATCCGATTCTCAGAAAGAAAGTTATGACGATTTTACCCAGGTCCGTTGTTTGAAATATAATTTGGGATCCTACAAAAACCTTAACTTCCTTGGATCATATCTCTGAAAATATAGCGAGACAATATCTGAAATTTGGAGCCAAGGTTCAGAGAGAATTTGGTTCAAATGGGTTTTTTTTTAGATTCTGAAATGTCAGAAAAAAAGAAAAAAAAAGGTTATATCCAAAATTCCATGATGACATGTTTGGAGCAGCGAAACCCTAGAATCCAAAGCTCTGATACCAAATGTTATGCAACCAGCTCACAAAATAGAAGAAAATATAGATCAACGCCCTCAAAATCAGCCTATTTTAGGGGGAAACCTCCTTTACATTACAGAAATGAATAAGTTTTGGATGATACAAATGACAAAACCTCATTTCTATATCTAGGAGTCTAAGGGGTCACAATATAATCAAAGCCAACATAACAATAATAATATAAGGGAACAACAATAACAATAGTGGGCTTCTACAAGGTACAATAACAACTATATCGTGACAATAGGGGAACAAGAATAATAATAAGGGCTATAATGACAATACTAATGGGGAAATTGCTAGTATTATAGGGACCTAACAATCTTGATCTGGGTTTTTTTTTCTTATATATGCATCGGAGTTGACATGCGTTACAGTGCTTAAAAATCATAAAAAAATAAGCATGAAAAATGAAGACAAAGAGACATCATCGCAAAATATCATGACATAGAGATTTTATTATAGAGTTTGCCCAATTTGGACTACATCTCCAAGCCCTTCTCAATAGTTGAGAGGCCTTTTTTTATTAAGTGGCATGAAAAGAGAGAAGTACAAGCAGATTTCTACATAAACCTCCTTGTACATCGAATATGGAAGATAACTGTCAAATAGAGAGCTAAGCTCTAGAAACAAACAACGCCACTGACTTCCTGTTGAAACAATAGTGAAAAAATGCCTATCCAAACACCCCATTTAGATAATTGGGCCTTCTGAAACCTTCTTATATTTGAGATAAGGTCCTGACCACCTGCCAGGAGCAGGTGTCACTGTTCTTCTTTGTGAACCTATGCTGCTCTCTCTGCTCTCCCCTTTCTGCATGCCCAAATAGTCATATATGTATGCTGGTGTGGCCGAATCCTTCATAACAGGGCATTTTTCAAACAAATGACAATTTTTTCAAGCGGATTTGTCGTGAGACCAAGGATCTTCGGCCTGTAGGATACAAGGAAACCAACCTCACAAAAAGGTGGTGAAAACCCATTTTAACCATGTGTACATCTCGACAACAATACTTGTCGGTGGACAACTCTCAGTGTTTTACATCCTCAACATAGAAAAACCCATCGAACAATAGTCCAACAACCGATTTCTATTTTAGCCCTCAAATGGGAGGCTCTCACAAATAATTTGTGTTCCAAGTCTTAGCAACAACAATTTGCACAATCGATGATACACAGAACCTATGGCTTTGTCAAATGCAGGTCATAAAAATCCCTCATCTGGCAGCCTATCACAACTCGCAATCATAGCTTCCATCGGTGGACAAACCCAAGTCTGCATAACATTGACCTGGTGGGTTTATTGGATACATTTTATAAATACATGTCCGGGCAGTCCTGTTGCCAATCACAATCAACGATTACAGCCAGACTGCTTCGCAAATGCAAACCCTTTGATGTGATTGTGATATGTGATATGTATCGCATCACAAAGAAGTCCTACTAGGGATGATCCAAAACCTCTCTCGATTTACGATCGCAATATGCGATATCACATCGCAACAAAGTCCTGCTAGGGCCGATTTACCTTTTTGTTCTTCCTCCAGCCTGTGAAATGTGATATCACAATTCCATTTGGGAATGTCAAGGATGATTCTTCCTTAATCGCTCCTCATTTTCCCCAATAAGTGATATGCAAGGCCTAGTGTACCTACCACATGGGCGCCCTTATTCGTTGAAGCTTTGCCATGTCATATTCTTCTTGCCACCTTGACAAGTCAAACTCAAACTTTGACTTGCTCTAACTTTGCAATCAGGACTCGGATTTGAGTGTCATTCATACTGCTGCGATAAGGTTGACGAGAACTTTGATATGATACTAAGCCTACCCAAAATCTGCCAATTATAGTTTTGATCCGTTTACCATGTGACTGGTACTTTTCTAAAGATCCACCTAGATCAATCCTCCTAGATCACAACATGATGATGATTTTTTAACATGATTCTTGGTTTTAAATCCTCCTTACCTCATGCTCAACTACATGCTTATATTTCTATAGACCGTTGGATGGAAAATTCGATGATGATCCCCCATTTTCCCTTATGTGGAGTTTATTGTGGTTGTAATCATGACTCATTTCCAAGATGAACAAAGCTGGTCTAATGATTGGATAACATCACTAAAGAGGTTAATGATTGATTGATTTGTTTGGTGGCGCATCTAGATTTATGGTTTGGACATATGTCCCATCAAAGTTACAGATCATATCTTTTGTTCTCAATTTTCTTTATCTCTATATATTTCACACTATAACTAACCTTCTAAATTATTTCTTCCATTCTTGATTATTGTTCTTCCCCTACCCTTCATGCATTTTGTAGCTCTAAGTGTTGTCATTGAAGCTTACTCATGTTGTCTTTATATCCTTCTATGGAATGTGGCTTGTTTTGATAGTAATTATTTGGAATGTACAAAGAGTTTAACAGAGACAAATGAAAAAATAGGTAAACTCTATCACATGGTCATCTGTTGAATTAATTTTTTTCATTTTCATTACTTATTTTCTAGGACATTGACCTCTACTTCATATTTTTTAATAGGGTGGTTACCATTCAGAGGTAAGTTTCCAGGAACGCTTCATGGTAGGCTTTGAGGAAGAGGTAAGCTGTCATGTGGACCAACCCCTCTCCTCATGTTATTCTCCCCCGGCATGATGATGAGATGATGCTACTCCATTTTCTTACTCTCCTCTTTGCATGGTTCTGATTCATGTTTCCTACTTATGGCTTATTTCCTACTTTCTCTCATTTTTAATGGTTATCAAAAGTCCATCGGACTTCACTTTTTTAATATACCAGAGAGGATTAACACCCTAGGATCCTGTTCGTGGTGATTGTAAAATTTATTTAACAATTTATCCTAGGGGTTTAATGGAAGGACATTATTATTTAATGTTTATCTTTGCTTATTTAATTTATTGGTTCTTCTCCTTTTGTGAATTATCATGGTGAGGTAGGGTAAGTATATTATCCCATAGACTTGTTGTTTTCAAGCTATGTGCTATTGACTTCTATGTCTGGTTTATGAACTTCTGATATTAATGTTTGTGTGATGCCACCATTTTGTATTATTAAATTATGTTTATGTTGCTTAAAATGCATGAAACTTCTAATGTAAAATGTATACAAACTCTAATTGGTATCTAGAAACTTGAATTTGGTGATTTTCTATTTTGGGTTTTGGTCTCTCTCCTTCATGGACTATTGGCAACATAAATGGGTAGGTTGGTCTTTAGACAAACCCTAGTCCTAATTTTAATTTTCACATTACGTCATATGTTCTTCTCCCTCATAACTGGGATTCTAGGCAAGCATTGTAGATAATTATTTTTTTTCTTGGGAATATTAGTCACACTATAATTTTTCCCTCGTAACCCTTTTCTTTTTGTCAATTGGTGTGAAATAGTCATCAGGTAGTCCACCCTTCTAGGGAACTTGTGGCTTCATGGTTTGTAACTTTCCCATTATTGGGGGTAGCCAATGGTTATTCAAGGTCTCTAATTCATGTAGGACATTTCACATTTTTCTTAATTATGATAATTTCCCTTGCTCTTTCTATTCGAGTTCTAGTTTTCCATCTATTCTCTGTTATGACTTTTGACAATTTACTCCCATCCATAATTGTCGACTAGTTTGCAAACTGGACTTGCATTGGGTTTACTTGTCTCTTCTCTCATCGCATTTATTTTTTTCAATTCATTGTAGGTAGAGGTACCTCCCTTAGTTTTTCTTATTATATTAGAGGGGAATACGAGACAAAAGAAGAGAAGATATATTACGGGACTAGCATGAAGGGGTTTCAACATTTTCAAACCCACGTGGTTTCATTGAAGTTGAAGGCTTCCACTAAGATACTTATTATTTTACAAAACCTTCCCTTAATTATTAAAGACAACATTATGAAATTGTCCCCTTCTCTTCTCCCTTATCGACATGCTCTGACCCTGGAATATTCTTCCTAGCCAATAGGGAAGTGAATATTTGAAGGGTTATAACCTTTGGATCAACCACCTCCATTTTTATTTGTCTGGGTATTCCATATGGTATAATAGGAAAATCCTCCTCTCGACAATGTGTACTCTTCCTTGCCCCTTCCCGTCTACTGAATCAATAGCATTTCTTTACTAATTAGTGGTACAACAATTTGACATTCTATTAAATGAATTTCGATACGTTCCATATTGTCCACCAAGGAAACAATGAGAGATAGTCTCGATATGATTTCAGAAGAAATATTAATCCCTACCTATCATATTAATAATTCTTGTATGAGTTAATCAAGTTTTATCCAAATGAATAATAACATTTTAAGTAGTGTATTCCACCCATCTTGTATGAAATAATGATGATAACAAGATAACATTATTTAATTAGTTAGTACATGGTTCCAGATATATTACATGAACATCAATAATAATGAATTAGCACCTATTTATAGAGAACATGTATTGATGATTGGATGAACTTGTGACCAAATGGGTTATACAAATCAACGGGGGACGTTGCACCCAATTGTAGTCAATCGATAGGCCAAACTTATTTACTGACACACACCCAAGCCTGGGTTGTGATTTTATAGAAACGGTTCATGTGAGCCTAGCACCTTTATTAGTGTTCACACAACTTGAGACTCCTTTCCTTTTGCCTTAGGTCATTCAATGATCAACATGACCCATCCCATCCTCATATCATTCTGAAAAATTCCAACTAAGAATTATTTATTACCTATGAGTTATTCCAGGGTCATTCCATATCCTTTTTATGCTAGGTGGCCCTTAAAATATATTGTTTATCCCCCATCCTAATTTCCATTTTAGGGAATCAAAATTCTTTAGATTCTCATTTTAATTTGACAACATATCATCAGCCAAGCAGAATACCTTCCGTAAAGTCATAATCCATACTCATTAACATCTCTCATAAAGATGTATTTGTTTATTTATCATTACGGAACTAAAATTATTCACAATATTTTCTTCCTATTTAAGTGCATGTATCTATTTATTTATCATTACTGAAATACAACTATCTATAACATTTATTACAATGTTGTCCTCGACCCAGTCAGATGCCTTAATTTAAATAATAGTTCCTAGCAATCTTTTTTTTTTTAATAAAAGTTTTAGGGGTTACAAGATAATTCTTGATGTAACCATTTCCCACAATATTTGAGAACATAAAATCAATAAACTTCAATTTCATAAACCCAAAATAAATAAAAAATTTGATTTTGTGTGAAGTCATGAATGGCTAAATTCAAAGCATAAATTTTGTTACATGGGATACTATGGAGTTATGATGATAAAATAAAAGCATAGTGTTTAATCATCATCCCTTGTATTGTGGATGAACTTAAAATGCTAGGAATGCAGGATTACTTTTAGCCTACCATTACAAGGATTTAAATTGGATATAATCAGACAAAATCAATACTTGTTACTAAGCAATGTCGTTCATAACTATACACAAATTAATGGAAGTTTAAATTCCATTAAAATATGTAATATTGAAAAAATCGACTCTCCATATTTTTGTAATAAGAAAATTTCGTACTCACACTAATTTATGCAACACATATTGTCATCTCACAAGATTTTTAAGGAGATTAAAATGCTTCTAGCATAAAGAGTAAATAGTGTAAAGTAGTGGTTGGAATCGGTGATGGGTTGGTACTTTGAAACCACTATTATGCATAAGCGCATTGCGAGTTGATCGATGACCTTAAACATCATTGCATGTTACATGGAATTTCACACCCCTATCCTAGTGGTGGTCTACCAACCACACATAAGCAGGTGCAGAACCGCTACTGTCATGACCCCAATCCTTTTTTCCCAAATTGAGCTATGTGTGGCACCATGATCCAGACTTAAACAGGAACACAACAAATTACAGAGATAACCATATACACAAAGATGCAGCGGAAATAATACTTCATTTCATTAATGGAAACTACTGAAATATGCTTACAACCAGAAATGGAAATAAACCAGCTAGGGCGATGGCAGCTTATCTCTGAGAAGAGATGTGTGGCTACATGCCTCTGAACTGTGTTACAATGAGGCTCGAAGGCCTATTTATTGTTGAGAAACAATGGAAAACCCTTCACATTCCAAAACCTAACCCTAGAAGATGAAACGCCAAATTGTGGGCCCCGTTTTTGGGTAAGTTGGTACATCAACTTCACAGGGTTGCGAATTGGTCGTATTATCTCCGTTTGACGTGCATGATAACCCGTTGGAAAGATCTTTCTGAGGACTACAATGGAAAAGAAGATTTTTAGACAGAAAAATTACTGGCGGTAGATTTCCCAAAAAATATCGCTTAGGGCCTCAAAACGGCTCAAAAACGTCGTTTAGGGCCTCAAAACAGCTCCGGAAGTTTAGGACCCAAAAAACTGCTAAAAATAGTAAACTGTGCTATAATTAAGGAAACTGAAAAAACTGAAAGAAGCACTAGAGGGGATCCAAGTGGAATTAGCGAGTGGCCACCAATATCCACCTGGATTAGGCATAGACTTGCAATTCCAGATAATTTGAAGAATTGGCAAATATTTTCTGATGACAAACAGATAAATAACTTTTTACTTTCAGAAGAAGAGTTTGTAAATAACAATATAGATACTGATACATCCATAGATCCTGACACTAAGGATGAGATAGAAATAAATGAGATAGAAGGTGAGGAACTGAATAGACTCAACCCAACTAAATTTACTAAATTGGATGTAGATAACTTATAGCAAATTGAGATTGATGAAATAATTAGTGGAGAAACCAAAGTAATTAATCTCAAGGATAACTTCTTACCAAAGGGATTAACCCCTCTGGAAGATTTATTTGATTCAAATGATGTTCCTAGGAAACCTAAAATGGAACCATTAAGGTCTGATATAGAGGAATGTAATATAGGCACCAATGAAAATCCTAAATTGATCAAACTTTCAAAATCATTACCTCCAACTGAAAAAGTGAAATACATTGAGTTGTTGAAAGAATTTCAGGACGTCTTTGCTTGGAGTTATCAGGACCTCAAATCCTATGACACCAACATTATCCAGCACACAATTCCTATTAAAGAAAATCAAAATCCTTTCAAACAAAAACTTAGAAGGATCAATCCTATCATATTACCTGCAATTGAAAAGAAATTCAGAGGATGTATGATGCCAAAATAATTGCCCCAATCAGATTCTCTGATTGGGTCTCAAACTTGGTGCCAACTAGAAAGAAAACTGGTGAGATCAGACTCTGTGTGGATCTTAGAAACGTCAACAAAGTGTCACTGAAAGACAATTACCCTCTCCCCAAAATGGACCACATTTTACGGAGAGTAGTTGGATCAACCAGAATCTCATTGTTGGATGGGTTTTCTGGTTACAATCAAATCTTGGTTCATCCTGATGACCAACCCAAAACTGCCTTTACTACTCCTTGGGGCACATATATGTATGTGAAAATGACTTTTGGGCTAATGAATGTAGGAGCCACTTTCCAGAGAGCTATGGATATAGCCTTTGCAAAAGAAATTCATGATTTCCTTGTGATATATCTAAATGATATTACTATATTTTCAAAATCTGATAATCAACATTTGGATAATCTAAGACAAGTTTTTATTAAATGCAGGAAATTTGGAATCTCCTTGAACCCCAAAAAGTCCTTGTTTGGGTTAGAAGAAGGAAAGTTGTTAGGTCACATAATTTCAAAATATGATATAAGAATAGACCCTGCAAGAATAGAAGCCATCTTGCAAATACAACACCCTATGAACATTAAAGAGTTACAATCTTTCTTAGGGAAAATTATTTTCTTAGAAGATTTATATCTAATCTAGCAGAGTTAATTAGATCACTAAACAAAATGCTGAAAAAGGACTCCACCATAAAATGGACCGTTGAGGCGAAAAAATCCTTTGAAGATATTAAACTAGCCTTAACTAAAACACCTGCGTTAATCAGTCCTAAATTTGACAGAGATTTCATCTTATTTTCCTTTGCTTCTGGGCACACAATAGCTGTAGTTCTATTGCAGAAAAATGACCAGGGCTATGAACAACCTATTGCTTTCTTTAGAAAAGTCCTGAGAGATGCCCCCTTGAAATACAATATAATGGAAAAACAAGCATTGGCTTTAGTCAAAGCCATTAAGGACTTTAGGGTATACATCTTGTATTCTCATATAGTAGCCTACGTTCCAAATGCAATAGTCAAAGACATCCTGACTCAGGATGGTCCTGATCGAAAGAGGGGAAAGTGGATTGCTACTATTTTAGAGTATGATATAGAAATCAAACCTACTAAGTTAATCAAGGGCCAAGGTTTAGCCAAGCTCATGGCTGAAACAAACTGTCAGGCCTTGGATATAAACTTTATTGAAACAATAGATGATGGAGAGGAGATGGCAACTCCACCAATCAGCTAGGCCTTTATTGAATCACCTTGGTATGCTGATATTATTTATGTTTTATTGAACTTACAAGCTCCTCCTGAATTATCTAGAACTAAAAGCAGGTTTTTGAAGATGAAATGCTTGAAATTTTGTATATTAGACAATGCTCCGTTTTGGAGAGATCATGAAGTTATCCTTCTCAATTGCTTATTTAAAGAAGAATTTGACAAAGTATTGCAAGAGTTTCATGCAGGTGACTGTGGAGGACACCTTCACTGGAAGACCACTACAGATAAAATCCTTAGAGCTGGTTTCTACTGGCCTACCTTGTTTGCTAATGTCAAAAAATATGTGACCTCTTGTCACAAATGTAAAATTTTTGAGGGAAAGAAAAAGCTCTTACCTTTACCCCTCAAGCTAATCTCTATTGAAATACCTTTTCAACAATGGGGTTTAGACTTCATTGGTGAAATTCACCCACCCTCCTCTGCCCAACACAAATGGATCCTCACAGCCACAGACTACTTCACAAAATAGATAGAGGCAATACCCTCAAGGCAAGCCATAGATACTGTTATCATAACCTTCCTTGAAACCAATATTCTATCAAGATTTGGATGCCCAACTAAGCTCATTACTGATAATGCAACAACCTTTAAATCCAAAAGAATGATAGATTTCTGCAATAAGTATCATATCACCTTGGGCCATTCTACAACCTATTACACTTAAGGTAATGGACTGGAAGAATCCTCAAACAAAAGCATGGTAAACATCATCAAGAAGTTACTAGAGGACAATAAGAAAATTTGGAATAAAAATCTAGTCAATGCCTTATGGGCAGACAGATTGACTACTAAGAAATCAATTGTTACTTCTCCCTATCAATTAGTTTATGGGATGGAAGATGTCTTTCCATTCTCTTTGGGAGTACCAATAATGAATATACTTCAAGAATTGCAAGTTGAACCAAATAGTATCCAAAGAAGAATCAACCAAACTATTCATCTACAACAAACCAAACAAGAGGTCTATATTAGGTCTCAAGTTGTGCAAGAAAGTGTTAAAAAGATTTTTGATAAGAGAACCAAGGCTGAAGATTTCTACCTGGGTGACAAGGTGCTCAAGTGGGATTCAAGGAGGGAAGGCAAGGGTAAACATGGGAAATTTGATTTCCTATGGAAAGGTCCCTATGTCATTTATGCTTACAGAGGAAATAATGCTTTCTTCTTGAGAGAAATTGAAGGTATAGATGCAGAAGGTGGGCCAGTGAATGGTCGAATGCTAAAACATTACTTTGAACCTAGTTACTAATTTTCATTTCCCATTTGTACACATTATATTTTCAAAAGTCTAGTTTGGATTGGGTGGTGTTCTTTGAAGTTGAAGCCTGAAGAGAAGGCCCTAAACTTTAAAAGATTTACTGTCATAAGTATCAATAATGCAGATTTGCAGAAGGACACCTGGCAAGGCAACATCAACAACAATTCAAAGGCCATTGATCTTTAAAGTTCTTGAGATTTCACTAGAAAATTCCATCCCCAAGTGGAGCCACTGTTAGGTTCCTATACCAATAAGAGTCATAATATTGAATGACTAAGGATAAGCCTTGTAATATTGGACATACCTTTGCTTTCTGCAAATGTTTTTCATATTAAAAAAAAATGTAAAGAGGGTATGTCCTAAAAGAATAATCAAAGGACAAAAAAGAATGAGAAAATGTCAAAAAATGAAAATATATGAACTCCAGAAAACAAAAAGAGACCATGAAAGTGAGCAAGTCTAAATTCCACTACTATTTACTTTTATGCATAATAATGATTGTGTGAAGCTTGTTATTCATGCCACAATCCATGGTAATCAAACTGTTTAATCTTGATTATATCATGCTTTGAATTTTATGTATATAGTTAGAGAATAAAATGTGACCAAATATTTTAATCTTGGCAGATCGTTAGATAGGTAGAGAAAATAAAAGGAGCTCATGAGTTTAATCTGAGCCCTTGGATGATATAAGGTTAGAAATAGATAGTTTGTTTTATTAAAGAAAAGATAGAATAAGGGCTTGCTAGCCTAAATGCACCCAAATAAATGAAGAAAAAATGTTAGGGTAAGAGATGGGTAAGTAGAAGAAAGTTTGCTGATTTATAAAGTTAATTGGATCAAAGCATCATGCTTACACTCATATTTCCATATGTATGATCAACTGTGAAAGCAAAAACAAAGGTTTGCAAGTTAATGTGATTACCTCCCCTTATTCATTTTTTCCCTTTACTTACTAATTTCCTACCCACAAGTATGTTCTAGTACTTAAAATCCTACAATTCAAAGAGGCTCAGAGCATTTCTATGACTTTTGGTGGGACCAGACTCTTGACTTAATGACTGATGGACACAAGTGCTAGAATCCCCTTCATAAAATTCATTCCCCCTTCATTTCCCTAATAAAACCCCCTTTTCCTATGGTTAAACTCTTTTGCCTAGAAAAAGTAAAAACAACTCCATGTAAATCCCTTTTCACCCAAAAACTCACAAAAGACCTTTTATCCTAAGTATTAAGCGTATGTGTGTTAAAAATACATTTTACCCTTTTTAAGGAAAAACCAACTTTTCCACATTTCATATTAAATATTAACTTTATTATATAACTCCCCCATGAAACCCTTTTCCGGTATATTAACTAACTTCCTATGTAAATACCCCCAACCCTTAGTTTTAATAAAAACTAATACATTTACCCCATATCTCGACAAAACCCACTTAATTTACCAAATCTTGGTAAACCTTAGTTAAACCCGATCATTTAATTCCACTTGATCTCCTAACCTTGTGATTAACCCCACATTAATCAAAAACCGCCGTGATTATGGCCCATGGACCCCCCAAACTCCTGTTCATTTCCTCCACACAAGTTTATCGCCTGACTGTCGTTAGATCAACTTCTCGCTCATCCAACGGTCCACAACTATATTGGCTGCGCTCGATGGATAAACGTTACCCACCCAATAAAGTGGTTTTGCCCGACCCCTCCTTTGTTACGTGTCACACTTTGGAGTATATTGGGTGACCCCTCCCTAAATACGGCCTTTGCCTCATAAGTGCTGCGAGGACCTCAAATACCACCTCTCCGCCAACCCGATAAACCACCTATTATTCATAAATATGAATTTCTGCGCCATATTTAAAAAGTTGCCCATTACGACTTAAAGCCATGAAAACCCTCGTTTGCATGCTTTTTGCCCTGTTTCACATTTAAACCCATTAAAACCTTCGGCACCACCCAAAACCTTCACAACATATTTCGACCTATGATTACGTTCAAAACACTGCCATGACTCCTTCCCCAGACATCCCTGCGCAAAAAAGCCATCAATTGCCTTTCCTGCGAACCTGTGTTTTCTTAATAATTGTTGAATTTTGCAGGTAATTAGTCGAAGACCAAAGCTTGGATGAACAATTCTGATATTAGTCACAGAACTTGTTTACTCCAAGACTCGACGGGAAACATATTCAAAAACCTGCATTGAGAAGAAAAAGACAATTATACAAGGAATAGAGAAGAAGACAATTACACACAGAGCCGAGAAGAAAACATTCACACAGAAGCCTTGACTATCAAAACAAAGGGACCAGACAGAGTATAAAGTTAGAAGACAAATAGATAAAACACATAGAAACTTGACCAATATCCCTTACGAGATGCTGATACACATAAAAACTAGAGAATTTACTATTGAAACACACAGTAAACAGTTAAAATGTATAATAAAAGGAAAAACATGGTAAAGGATAAAGACAGGTCATCAAAGTCAAAGAGTATCAGTGTAAAAGAGTATCATATGAAAGCCAAAAGTAACTAAAGCCTCCAGTGTGAAAGTTCAAACAACAAAGGCATAAAGGGCTAAAACCAAACCATAAAGGCCAGCACTACCACAATAAAAAGGACAACATGAAAGCAATTTACTAGCTATCTCTATCTTCCTACAAGAAGATATTTGTATTTCCTAGATTAAATCCCAAGTTGATTTGAGATATTTTGTAATGAAACTTTAGTATAAATACTTCATAATTCGCAGTATGTAAGTGGATTCTTAGACATTCCTATAGACTTCTTGATCAAAAGATTGTAAAGCTATTGTATCACTGATTGGGCCAACAAGCTGGGTTGATGAATAAAAACAAGATATTTCAGAGGATTCATGTGTAAAGCGAAGTGTAGACAAGTATTTTTTCACGTTGTTGTTTTCTTTCTTAAAAGTTTTTCCACAATGTATATCTGAATCTGAATGCTATAACATGGAATGATATCTCAGAATTTGTTTAATTGCTCTCTATTTTAACTGTTATGCATTTGAATGTTTTCTACTGATATCTAAGTTAAGGAATTCTTAATTGCTCCTTAGTTTAGGTTGTCTCTTTATAATCTATAGCAAAGGATTCTTAATTGCCCTTTGTTTCCGATTACCCTTTGTTCCTCGTTTAAGTCCTGGTCTGAGAATTCTTGATTTCTCTCTCACATTAATTCAAACAATTTAACCCCTCTGGCCGAAAGACCTGCACTCTACTCTGCTATCTTGCCCTTTGAACATTCCCTTTAGTGAGTTAATTACAGTTATGTTGCCCTTCTGTTGACTCCATATCCCAATGGTCTAAAGGCATCATTCTATCCATTTGTTTTAAGGGTTCCACCATCCAATCTTCAATACAAATAAAAACCCCCCTAAACATTTAGAACTAGCCTAAAATCCCAGCAAACAAAGCTAAATCATATAGAGAGAACCCTCTTTGAGCCATAGGTTGGCTAGAGCCTATGCTTAAAAGCTGGTTTGTGGTTACCTCGGTCATTTTATTTCTTCTGATAACTTCTAGAGAAAATTCTGAGTGATAACACCAGTATGCTTGACGTGGTTAAAACCCTCAAAGAGGGAAACAGTCCACGACCTGAGCCAATGCAGCCACTTCAGGCAATTTATTAATAAAGGAAAGAAAATTTAAATAAGATTCTCTCATGAACAGTCCCCCTACAAATGACCTTCCATGCTCTTTAAATAGAGATCATGGACCAATCAGGTGTTAAGGCACGGATCAAGTGTCGGTTATACCGAGGAGAGAATGAATCGTTAGATCATTCAATGTCTAGAACATATTGTGATCATTGGATTGTAAGTTACAAAAGTACATAGTAAAGAAACACAATTTACCTAACTCTACACTAGACCAAGTTATACTTAACTATTTCTTTTGTGTCTGAATATCCTAACACATTGTCCCTACCCCTCAATGTCTTTGCTTCCCTTCTCTGGCTCGAACTCTTTCGGCAGTTGTTGCCACTCTTTCTACTTTGTTTCTCCATGTACCCATTGACCTCATTTTATAATCTATAGTTAGGACTCCAATGACCAAGATTAAAACATAATCGATGACTAAGATCATTTCTGGATTGATCCATGTGAGTTTCTAGATAATTCACACCTTTCTCAATTAATACTGATTAATTAACCCCTTTTCCTAAGTTTAGAATTTAGGAAATATTTAAAAATATGTTAATAATCTAATTGAGACACTTCTAGGTGGTATTTCCATAAACGATTTACGGATTATGGAGAACTCTTGTGTTTTAGCCTCTCCACAAAGTTTTGAGACTAGAACACCTTCGATGCTACAAAAACTAACACTCCCTCTTAGCGAGGAAGGTGTTCTAGTGTTGCACTACTGCTACAACACACTATCTATGCATCACCCTTTGTATACATTATTGATGTCTGGCCACTGTGACTACCTGCCACTGCCCATTAATCACTGCACAACTTTGATGCTACATATGTGTTGCTGCTAACACTGCTACACTGTTGCCAACACTGCATTTGCATTGCAACTCCCTCTCATCTACTATTGTTGCAACTAAGAGGCATATGAAATATTGAGTCAATTATGTGTTTGTGCTGCATCTGTCTCCTGAGCATCTGACTCTACTAGCCTCTGCACTTTCCACTAAGGAATCTGTGCTACTGCTGAATTTGCACTGAGCCTCCTACTCTGTTGTCAACACCACTCTGTGCTTCTCAGCACCTGATTGCAACTAGTCTGCAGCTATCACCCCAAAATCTGACTGCATCGAATCCATTTTTCTACTAAATATTGTGCCCCCTTGTAGCGAGTTAATGATCCACGAGGAAGACACCTCAATGGACCCTGCCCAAACCTCTATGCAACTTTGGTACTATAACTCCATATCGCCCCACCTCACTCCTGGAGGTATAGTTATAAACATGGAAAAGTCTTCCTCTAACCTCGAGGACAATTTTTCTATCTCTGTGGACACTGCCTCCTGGTATTGCTTCTCTTGCTTATCCTTCTTCTTGAGAGGACACTGAGTACTGTAGTGTCCAAAATCACCACACCTAAAGCACTTGACCTTATATAGGTAATTATTTTTCTTCTTCTCCCCCTGTCCCTGATTGGGGACCCTTTGATGCAAGGGTCACATTCTCTTCCTCCTTCTCACCCTTCTCACCCTTACTGCTACTTCTGCTATTGGAGCTCTTTACTAGAGCTCACCTCATCTCCTCCTGCTATAGGTTTGACAACTTCTTGTACCATCTAGGCAATGTGTCTCAGCCCAAGATACTTTGGACAAAGACTTGCTACTCCTCTGAGACTGTTCAGTGGCAAACGAACAAGCTTTGTGGGTTGAGGTGCCTCCCCAATGGTTGTAATTAGATCACGAACTTCCTAAATCCTGGTGAGGAAGGGATCTATGCCTTCACCCTTCTACATCCTGATGTTTCTCAGCTTCTCCTGTAGGAACATCTTTTGCTACTCGGAATAATTTTGATATAGCTAATTGAGAGCATCTCACATCTACTTGGTCGTATTCTTTCCAGTTGTATGTGAGACTATGTGGTACCAGATTCCATTAAGGATCATTTACATCATGATAGCCATCTATTTCCTATACTCTCAGAGTTGATCTGCATCAATCGATACTTTTAACACGTTCTATGCACAAGACTTTAGACCAAATTCATCTAGCAGGAAGGACATCCTGGCATGTCAGATGAAAAAGTTGAAGGTTCCCTCCAACCTATTCTGATCTTTGAGCCTAGCTATGACCATATCTAAATATGAGTGAAAACCTCCCTCTTTCCCCTTGCTCGACTGTTGAATATGTATTAATACTTCCTTCTAGAGTGAGAAACTCTACTTGCAACTATTGCTAATTGCAACTGGAAAATTAGATTTTTAAACTAAAAACCATTTAAGATAAATTATCATTGTGTGTGCACTTCCTATTCCACCCAACGTTGATTATGTTGCTACAATCAGTTGCAAAACCCTTCTGTGCCCAAACAAAGGAATGTGCACAACAAAAATCTTAGCTACAACTGCCCTTCTGCTTGTTGGAATCACTCAAACTAGTAAGCTGAATTTTTCTACCAACTTGCATTGAAAAATTGAATTGCCCAGCAATTCGTATTACTTGGCTTAGCCATAAATTCATCCAGTTTCTCCCTCTAAACAATGAGTTTCTTCTTCCAATTCTGAGCTTCCCACTTTGATCACAATTGCTATGATACCATGTGAAAATTTGACCACTGAAATCGTATTGCAACAACTAGAATTAATTCTTGTAACTGTAAATTAATTAACATTTCATTTGCTATGACAAATAACAAATAAATCACATTGCAACCTTCACAAATAAAAATGCTATAGGATTCAAACTAGAAACTGAGAAAATACTGGAACATGCATGAAATATGACAGTTATTTTTGAAGAAAAGTCCCCAGAAAAACCTAATGTGGGAAAACTTGTGCAACAAAAAACTCTATAACAGGTCATTCCTCCTCTATCTAAAACTATCCTCACCTATAGGGATTCATTATTTAATAGCATAATAAATTATGAGTATAATAAATATTGCCAAACTGGTGAATATATCTAAGAGAAATGCTAGCAAAATTTTTCTAAGGGAATTTACCCTCTCTTCGAGCAATCTCGACACTTGACTGCCTATGAAAAGCTAGTTGCCCAACTAGCTTTGCGTAGGCCCTCCGTCACCCTAGCGTAGTCCCTCAAACACTCTACCTGAATCAATGCCCAATCTAGCTATCAAGACTGCTGCTCACTGGAAAAATGCTTCTTCGGCCCTCTAGAACCTGTTCCCGACCTTTGGAATTGAAGACATCTTCCTCTTGAGATGGATCAAATTGCTCTTTGAAGAAACTGTGCAGTAACTGTGCTACTTCTTGGAGAAAGTCTTGACCTCCTCTTTCTGACTCTTTGGGTCTAGAAAAATTCCTCCGAACTCACTCTACCTAACCTCTTTGTCTCTGCTTCCCTTCTTTACATCAGACTCTTCTGACAACTACTAATATTCTCTAGAAATCGAACTGCCCAAGGAAATCATTCTCTTTGATGTGTTTCTCCATCTACCCGTCGACCTCTTTTTATAATCTCTATTTGGGACTCCAACGACCAAGATTAAAACATAATCGATGGCTGAGATCATTTCTGGATCGACCCCTGTGAGTTTGTAGATAATTCACACCTTTCTCGATTAATACATATTAATTAACCCCTTTTCCTAAGTTTAGACTTAGGAAACATTTAAAAATAGGCTAATAATCTAATTGAGACACTTCTAGGTGGAATTTCATAAATGATTTCTAGGTTATGGAGAACTCATGTGTTTTAGCCTCTCCACAAATTTTTGAGACTAGAACACCTATGATGCTACAAAAACTAACAGTGGAGTTACTATGACATAAAAATCGTGGTGGAGGACAAACCTCTAGAATCCCTAGTGTATCTAACAGTTTGATTAATAGATTAGCATTTTCAAGCCTTGGAATAAGGCTTAGGGGTGACAATTGCACAAGGAGTCTAATTGCAACCTGTCTTAGGTTGGGAGGTGAGTATTGTTCCTATCCCAATGTAATTCTCTTTGAAAATTTAGACTTGCTTGCAGTATTGATTCTCTTGAAAGTAGTGACCTACTTATGTTAATCACACAATAAATCTTGTTGTTCTGGTTGATATATTGAATTCAAGGTATAGTGACATTTGTTACAGTAAATTCTATGGTTATTATTCTTGTTATGTTGAATGTTGAACTGTTGTTACTATTATCCTGAATGCTGAGCTACTATTCGTGTTATGCTAAATGTTATTGTTACTATGTTGAATTGTATACTATACACTGTGATGCCCATAGAATCACATGTTTGGATTGATTTCCAACATGCTCTGTACTAGATATGATATACACAAAGTCACATGATTGGTCTATTTTTAATGCACCTCTTTATGTACTATGTTTAAGTACCAACCTACATTATAGAATGAAGAGTGTACTAAGTATAGTGTATAAGTCTTATTCTTGAGGTTTACTAAAAAATCTATGCATTATTATCATGGTAGAATTTGTGAGGAATGACATGAAATGCCAGGCTTGATGGTTGATATACGTAATCTGAAGATTTTAATAGTGGGAATTAACTCGTGGTTTCTACATCAATTCGGTAGTCTAATCCCATCTCGTTTTGAAAATGGGTGTTGTAGGATGCAATAAATCCAAGGTTCTTTAGATGGTTGATGGCATGCTATTTTTCTTCGTTATTTTTAACATTCTGTGTTTTTGTCTTGGTTTGGTTTGTGAATACCAATACTGCAACACTTCTCTTGTGCATGTAATCTTACCATTGGTATTTTACTAGATAAGGAAATTTTCCCCTAAATGTTGGTTTTGATAAGTTGTATGTGTTCATGCTTCTCTGGAAATGGTCTGGAATATCCTCACAAGTTAGATGGGTTTTGAAAATGAATGTGGAATGAAGTTGATTGGATAGTATTGAGAGAAAAGCATGTTATTAATTGTTTAGTAAGCTGGAGCTTAGTATTTTGCATATTCATGCCCTATTTGAATTCTTATATCTGCAAGTTTAATTTCAGAAAGTAGGTCTTTAAATTTAAATCACAAGGCTTTCGTAAAATGTAGTTGTCTTGCCATAGTGAAAAATTGAAATAGGTTTCCAAAATTATCAATGTTACATAACTTCCATAAAAATATAAGTAAAAATTCAAATACATAGTAAACATAAACAAAGGATCAGAGAATCCAAATGTTGAAGCATTGGTCTAGATGACCTTTTGTTTTGGTTAAGTTCCTTTTATAGAATTGGATTTGAGCATGTATTTTCATTACAAATGTTTTGCATTTTATAGTTATTGGGTGGCAAAAAAATGGTTATCTGAAAGGAAAAATGCATCAACAATTAAGCTTCATTTTTGCAATTTGTGTAATCCTTTTGCCATAGAATGGTGTTGTGCTAGGCAATTGCAAAAGTTGAAACCACATTATTTTGTTTTTTTCCATATGTTGGACCTAGTAGTTATACTTGCTAGCTCAAACTAATTTAGTGTTTAGATGTAATTTTTGTAATTAAGCAAGGATTAATGCCTCGAAAGAATCTTGTTTAATTTATGAATTGAAAAATAGAGGTAATGGATAAATAGGAGACATAAGTTATTTGTCTACATGTTCCTTCAACTCTCTTAATATATGATTAAGTTGTACTTCCTCCAAATGTTTCTTATCTTTTATTATCCTTTCATGTCCTCAGTTCAAAAGTTTCAATAAAGGAAATGAAATATTGTGTTATATTTCACAAGGGAATGACCTAAGTGTTCATGAGATTTCTCATTTCATGAATCCTTGCCAAAGATCAAATGATATTAAATGCTTGAGGGTGCTATAAAAAATAAGCTCTCATGAAATCATTTGGGAGGTTAATGCCAAGACAAGTGCAAGTAGTGGGAAAAACTCAATTTCTGTTCCGTCATTTCCAAATTGAGATGCTAATTTGTTGTTCTATGTGTTATTCAATAACACATAGTTTGCTCAAAATTTAATTCACTTGTTTTCAATTTGATATTGAATTGGAATAATTCTTTCAATATGAAAAAGGCTAAGAAACCATCATTGCTTTGTGCGTTATCAATTCTAATTCTTGTGGTTAGATACCAATGTTGTTTATAACAGGAGCTTTATGCAACATTCCCACAACCGAGAAACACACACACACACACACACACACACATTTCCTAGTATTATTGAGCAATAGAGGATAGAGCTAGTGTATGTTGTTTTCTTACCATCAAATAACTATGAGAACTTGAAGGAAACCCTCACATACCCTTTTACTCCTCACGTAATTGAGTGTGCATTTTCATATTTATGTTAAGTATGGTGTGTAGGGGAATGTTGTATGTTGGATCTTAAAACCAATGTTTCAGTGATTACAATTTATGGTTGAGGGCATTAGTTGGATGTATGCAGAGTAAGAATTGTTGAACGATTCAAATGAATGGCTTATAACTGGTTGTATTCTGAAACAACCAACCTTCCAACCCCTTCACAAATGTGATATGACTCTACCCATAGTTGTAGGGGTCAACACACTACTTTATTATCAAAGAAATAAATCAATCCAACAAAACGATCTTCAAATTGTCACATTGATCCAACATTAATGTGAATAATGTAACATCCAATAAATAATGAAGAGATACAAGGCGAATATCATGCATTGATTCCGTTTGATCCTCTTACTCTGCATCTTTCCATCCCCTTCATTGTTTACACAAGCTATAGGTATAACAGGTGACAAACTATTGAATAATGGTGTGTGTGTGTGTGATTGAAAGAGAATTGTGCTAAATTGTTGCACCCACAAGATTATGACGTCTCTTGATCTAAACACTCTCATTGTAATGGACATTGGATAGTTATTAGTTGTTGGTGAATCTTCAGATATTATTTGAGAATGAAACCTTGAAAATTTTTTATACCTCATTACCATAATTGCACATTAGGAGTCGAGTTAGTTTAGTAACCACCTTTGACTATTAAATTAGATAAGGGGGTGTGTTACAAGTGGTATCAAAGTTGGGTTCAAAAATTGGACCTAATGGTATCTATCACGAAAGGAATAGAGACTAAAGGTATAACCTTGGAATCTCAAGGGATAAAACTAGTTACGTTTTCTCCCAGTTGAGGTTGAAGAGGAGTGCATTGTTGATGATAGCATTTTGTTCAATAGGGCTCACAGTTCCAGAGTATAAATTACTAGCGATAATGTTTTTGAGCAACTTTACCAGTATACAAGCAAAAGTTAATAACCAATATGGTTTCTTGTCTTCGTTTTATCATGTGCTATATTTCCTGCTTTTTGCTTCTTCTTTTTCTCCCTTTGCAGAGGAATATTGTTTTTTTCTTGGCATGCCTATAATTAGTAGTGTTTACTTACATTAGGTACATGTTTAATGTCATGGGTTCAAGTTTGTGGTAATGGAGCAGTTCAAGTGTCTAGTGGGTGAAGAGAGATGAGTCAATAATCCATACAATTTTCCAAAAGATAACAATAAAATAATTGTGGACTAGTCAACCAACTCTTCCAAACTTGGCATTCTTCCTTCTTGAGCTCTTTATCCAATAAGTCCAACAAATTTCTCAATTGGGCTTAAGAAACTTTCACTAAATGTGAACGTCATGAAATAATGTGCAAAATAAGTTCAAAAGGTGTAGTGCTCCTCTTCATGAAGGGTTCAATCTCCTTGGGAAACCAAATACATACCCAAACAAATGGAATGGGCTAGGTTATTTACTCCAACACTCAAAAAAGTATTCTCCCAAGGTGCAAAGATTCCAAAATAGATGCCAAATAACAGATCCATAAATGGATTCAGCCTATTTACACTCTAGTGTGGGTCCATGTGAATCACTCTAAAATAACTTCCCAAATCCATGAAGTGAAGGGGCAGTTTAATGACTCCATGCCTAAGAGTATGTGCCATTAAGGGAGTGCTTCCAATAGAGAATGAAGTATATTCATGTTAATATAAGTGTGTTCATCCAAGTTGTAGATGTTGTCAATAAATAAATACCAACAAGAGGGAAGATGCCCTTATTAAATGCATATATTATACCTCCCCATGGGATACCTTGAAACCATGCCTCCAATGAGGCATGGACCAATACTTTATGCATTAAGTGCTATAATTCAACTCCAAATATGTTCACATGAATGATGGTTTAACAACCTTGGGTTAAAGTTCATGAAATAAAGGACAATAAAGGTAAAATAAGACCAAGGTCACGGGACATGTATTCCAAGCTTAATGTTCGGCAAAGCATTATAATGGGCATCACGTTGGTTTATTATGGCTATGGAAATTGGAAAAGGCAAAGAGGCAATAATATACATTTAATTATGAGAAATAAAGGAAAATAGGAGAAAAGGAAGGTGAAGGGACACATATTTTCATTCTAAGGAAATTAGAGGAAAAATTAAGAGAAATGAAGAAAAAGGAGACATAATAATAAAAAGCATCAAAGAACCAGTTCACAACTTTTGTCTGTTTTGGCTTGAGAATAGTGTTAGAGAGATAAAGAGCTCCAAGAAGAGAAAGAAAGCAAGCAAGCAAATGAAGCAAAAGGGCAAGCAAAGGAGAGTAAGCAGAAGGTTGGATCAACAATTTCAACAGGAGGATTTTGTAGGTAACAGGTTGCATGTGTGATTTCCTAGCTGAGGTGTGAATGCATGGTTCATGCATTTATTTATTTGGTTCATTTATTGTCATTGGCATGGGTTTTTCCTGGTTAGACAATGGTTCAACTTTTCCTTGCCATTTCCTGGATAATCATGGTGTGATGGGATTTATTCTCATTTGAGATTTGGATTGCTAGAAGGTTTTGGAACCGGGTGAGGTGGTCTCAGGAAAATTCCCAAGGGTTGGGGGTGGAGATGGTTTTCTTTGGGAAGCCCTCGACAGGTGGGTGGAGACAGGAAAATTCCTCAAGTTATGGTGAATAAATTATGAGGCATCCAAGTTTGGTTTGGTTTTGTGATCTCGAGACCGATTTAGGTGAGATCACAGTGGTTTGAGGGTGGAGGTGGTTTAACCTATGGAGTCCTTGGTTTATTATGTCTTGTTTTATCCCATGAGATACGACATTCATGCTTGGAATATGGCACGAGGTTGATTGGCTGAAAGAAAGATTTGGTTCAGCCCAATCTATGGTCGGGTGGTATGTGGAAGTCCCTGATTTGGTTGGATTTTTCATAAGTTAATAAGAGTTATTTTCCTATTATCATCTATGAGCACTTGTACTTGTTATTATGGTTATTTGATGGTTGTTCTAGCATGGTTAATATTATGGTTATATGTTGGTTATAAGCATGGTTCTATGATGTGCTCTAGATATGGCTCTTGTTCATGATTTAATAAGTAATTGAATGGTTGATGAATGCATGGCCTAACAAGTGTTGTTGCAGCTACTTGAGAGGGCATTAGATCTTCTTGATGATTTTTAGATGAAGTTCAAATATTTAGGATCAAATATGCATTCGTGACTTGTAGCTTACATGTTTACCATATGTTTGGAAAAATGTCTATCATGTTATAGGTAGTCTAGGTCAAGTTCTTGCTTCAAGTTTGAATGTTTAGCATAATTTTCAAGTAAATCATGGTTTTGGAAAGTTATAGAAAGTTTTGGGTAGTGGTATGGAGGCTAGCTTGGAAAAGTGGCTAAGATCTCAGGACCACATGCACTAAACTAGGGAAATTAGGTCATAACTAGATGGAAGCAAGCCTATGTGTGTGGTTGGAAGCCTATAACCGCACTCTTGCCTTGTTGTGCATGTAGTTGGGGTGTTAGGTCAGTGAAAAATGGTTCCATCTTAGGGATTAACCACCTGGGGTGGTTTGCATCCTTCTAAGTGGTTTGTGATCTCTGAGGGATGCTAGTAAAGTTATCGATTTGTCGACCCCACTTCCATAACTGGAACTTGGAGGTTAGGTCAGGTCAGTAGCACTCAACTTCACATTTACTCGAAGGGCTTGTAAAAGTGGGTAAATGTGGGGAGGGGCATGTTATATATAGAACATTAAATTCCTTATTAACACATACATGGATAAGCTCATCAGATATGATCTAGGATGGAAAACTCTTCTTCCTTGTAGTACAAGTCCTTTGCCATTTGTGCCTTAAGAGGCTTACATATATGTCAGGTGTTCAGGATCAAATGTTGGGTTGATTCTCAAGATAATCCTACAAAAAATGTCCAAATTGTCGACTCTTATCTCTGGTATATTCCTACTGTTTGACACTACAAATATGTATGCAAAACTTAGGGGTAAAGGCTCTTTAATAGTGCTTTTGCATGTTGCATGAATCCAACCTAAGAGGACCTTATGATGCTCATGAGAAAAAAATGAAAAGGTATTAAATAACAATAGTAACAATATCCTGCCTTTTCCATGTTGATTGGCTTTTACATCTAATAACCCGTTTTATGAAGACAGGTCTTGCAATTCAAGTTCTGAATATTTTCTCCAAAGGTTTTGGAATACCCCTGATATATGTTACTAATGTTCATAATAAACTAGAATTTTTATGATACATAATAGCTTCTCATATAGACAACAAGCATATTCCCAGTTTTCTCTAACAACAAAATATAGCTTGAAATTTACCCCCTTATACTATTGTTTTAAACACTTAACAAGCATGAATAATACTTACAGTGTGCTACCGTTGCTAGATTATAAATGAAGCACTCATGAAGTTTTAGATATATTTTCACAAGAAAACCTTTTTTGAGGGGTTCTGACTTCAACTACAATTCCTACACCAATTTTACCATTCCCTTGCATATATATAGGCCCTTTATTTGGCAACATGATATTCAACCAAAATGAAAATTTCTTTTGAGAAGTCAGATTTCTAATTGCACAAATATAGAAAAGTACCATCTCGATAAGCTTATTGATAAATTAGAACATAGGAACTATAACATGAATGCTAGCCACTTCAAATATTTTCATTAAAGGAAGAGGAGGGTGATGAAATGCAGGACAACAACCACAAAATTTACACATCTCAACTCTTAGAGTGCCTTTAGTGTTAACTAATTTCTCTATGGTGTTTTATTGTGCATTAGAGATTTTAGGAAAATTAGGGTTCATCATTCAAGTCATGTAGCTTTAGCATCCAATCCCTTAGTATCACTTTTTTCACCCAAAAAGGGCACATAGGTGGTATCAATGGTGAATACATAACTTCATGCTTTGTAGTGTATTGGAATGAAGTGAATGCTACAAATAGTGCTAGAGAGATTTGCACTTTAACATCATACTTCTCAGAGAAAGATTGACAAAATGCATCTCCCAAAGAACAAAGAATGACAAAGTTTGTTGCTTATTTGTTCAAGACAATAATGCAGTTTATTGATAAGGAGAGCCATAATCTCAAGTGTTAGAACCTGAATCCCCAATTCTAATTACTCTTAAAACCTAGAAATAAGGTTTATTTTTAGTAGAATGAAAGACAAATGAAACCTTAAAAAACTTACCATTGCATGTGTTAACCTTTAAGCATTGGCAGAACTACCTTTAGGATTTTGTGCATGACGTTGGCAGTGTATAAGTATTATTGAACAAGTGGTGCAATTTCATACACTTGGAGTAGGCACGCATGTGAGTAACGGAGAGGTATGAGGGATTGTGGAATGCATGTGTCTATTTTGTTGCATGTTGTTCTATTGATTTCATATATGTATTTATTTATGTATGAGCATGCATTAGATGGATTCCATGACCTCTATGATTAGAGGTGCATTGTTTGAGAATTTAGTAGCTGACAAATACTTGTTGGTAGGTACTGGTTAACATTATATATATTGTGCACAGATATCTTGAATCAACGAAGATGAATGTTGATCACTTATGATGGCATTATTTTGTACTAACTTCGGATTGCCTATAGGTCTTGTGATGTATTCTCCTTATGAATATGAAAAAATTTAAAAATGTGATGCATGAAAATGTGACATGTGGTTATTTAAATGACCTTATGAAACTGTAGCTACAGAGAAACATGTTGAGTTTACTTGCATATGTGATTATGTATTGAGTACATGATTATGTTGTTGCATATAGATATGAAACTGCCATGTTGTCTAGCAGGGTTGTCAGGGGTCATTTGAATGGAAAGATAACTGCTCATGGATAATGTTTATTGATAGAAAGGAATTCCCATTGAATTATGATTCTAATATAATGAGAATGTGACTCTCACATTTTTCCCATGCAAATACTGTGAACGTGGAAAAACAAAAGGGGTAGTATGACTCGGTTCACATAAATAGAGATAACGTGGTCTTTGGAATATATGTTACAATTTGTTGAGTCATGTGTATATGTACATGTGTTATGTATACAATGTATTGTGCCATATGTGTGTTGTGCAATGTGTACGTGTTATGTGTTATGTTATGTTATGTTGTGTAACACATTTCGAACAAGCAAGTATGGGACTATTTGGGCTGGCGTGTTATGTATTATTTTGGGCAGAGGAGGGATAACCTTTGGATTTCCAATGATAATATTCATGTCAATGGAATACTACTTGGTTTGGTAGTGCCCATAGATGTGAATGGGCTTATATATATAGCCATCACTGGGTGGAGGTGTAAACCTTTGGATTCCCTTGATGATTTAGGGTGGAGGTGAGCCTTTGGATTCCCTTGTTTCTTTGTCAACCGATCCAACGATTGTGGGGTTGATACCTTGGAAGTTATCTTGGAGGGTACTTAGATCCCTTGAGCAACATGATTGAGTTAGTATCTTGGCAAATAGCCTAGAGGGTACTAGAGCATTGGAGCAGTCACTTTGGTTTGGAACTTTAGAGCGTTGGGTCGGCACTTTGGTCACGGAGGACATGTTATTGTCTAGGTGCTTACTAGGGTAGGAAATTGACCCCATGTGTGTATGAGAGAAGAGGAAGCCATCAAATAAAGATAAGTAACAATGATTTATTAATCTTATGAATCTTTAAGTCATGAGAATGATTTATGATAGCTTGGATTTTGAGCAAACATAATGATATGTTCTAGTTTATGATGATTTGATTTATGCAATAACCTACTTTGTTGTATGAATTATGGAAAATTCCAAGTTCACTGCAAGGATATATTACTAATAAAGTATAATTTATATTCATTAAATTTTTCCTTATGATGAGTCTCATGGAATTTGTGTGCCTATGATGTAGGAATAGACATGAGATTTCTCAGTTCTAATGAACAAAGTGGGCCACAAGATGGAACAACAACAGTGTACAAAAGTCAAAGATTTCAGGAACATAGCCATTATGGGAGGTAACAATCGATTACCACAAAGCATGCTATGACCGATATGATAGTTTTGAGGCAGGGATATGCCTTGGTATTAAGGCCTTCCAATGCAAGGATGCCTTGCCAAAATTGGATTGCTCGAGGACTGGGAAGCAGAGAAGGGGATGCCTAGAGTTGGAAGGTGAGTGACTACGTGGAAGGGGGGGTGACCGAATTACCGAAGGGATTGGGAAGCAGAGAAGGAAGTCCAAAAAATAATTTGATTATTGGTCATGAGCATAGCTGATTGGAATCAGAAGCACATTGGGGTTGTGCCTACAAACAATGAGCTGGAAACTATTCGCTGAAGGAATAAGGAACACAAGGATAAAAACATTGGACATTGGAGGCAAGTAACACTCCAAGGGAAGGGAACAAATCCAAGTTGGATTGAATTTATCAAGCACCAAAATACAGCAAAGCTTGAATTTATAAAGTGACATTTACCAAGTGGTTGGGTAAGCCACGATGCATATAAAATGTGATGTAAAAGTTGAAACAAGCTACATAAAGCTCCATCTCATATGCGATGTGTCCTTTAAGCAATTTTGTTTATATTCTATATGGTCATTAAACATTGAGGATGGTGTTCCCCTAAGGGGGAGGATTTTGTGACACATCGATTACCTTTCACCTTCATAAATGAGGTAAATATTTCAAAAGAAGAACATAGGAACATGGGCTAAGGGAAAAGGGACAATTGATTATAGGGATAAGAATAACTTTTTCTGCATAGTCATATTTGTCTATTTTGTTAGAAATTGTAGCAAGAAAGGCTACATTTAACTTGTGCCTTAGTCAACTTTAGTAATTTAATTTTCGACATCAACATGATGACGTGTGTGACATGGATTTGTCTACTAGTTTACTCAATAAATTCAAGTTATAGGCGAGAAGTAGAGTTGTGCATGTAGTGATTGCTAAAATTTAGCAATCTAGTTCAACTATTTCCAGTTTGACTTAGTTAACTAAGCTCAAGTACCTAGTTGAGTCAGTTTAAGGTTAGTTGAGTAGTAGAACTATTGTTAACTCTGTGATCTTTTACTTAAACTAGTCCACCAACTAAAATAGCCCATATATGCATGTATTTCGAATTGCCTAGTTGAAGTGGAGGAAAATGCACATTGTAATTATCAATTGTATACTAGTTGAGTGTACAGGCTTGTCTTTTGAGTAGTTGAATCATTCCTTGGGAATTGCACAAGAAAATAGGAGAAAACTATGTTTTAGGAGCTAATTTCCTCCAAGATTGTGCAAGGAAATAAGAGCAAGTTGAGGCCTTGGATTGGCTAAGTGTTGGCAGAGTAGGACAATCAACAGGACAATAGGTTTACAATGCAGAGTGTGCTTCAAATTCGAAGCAAGACATTGTAATATTTTCTCATTCTCATATGAATGATAAGCACCAGATGAGTTTTTTCCAGTTGGGTTCCCCTATAAGTCATTGTGTTCTTGTGGTTTTAATTATTGTATGTCATTGCATGTGTTTCTAAATTGTGATTTCTGTTCTGCAGAATAGTAGAGGAAATTTGTAATCTCTTGATTTTAGTTCGATTTCATCAATAGCAGCAAATTTCTATTAATTTCTACATGTTTTAGGACAAGCCTTACAGGTTGATAGATGGTAGGAAAGGTAGGCAAAAGTCCAAATGGAATGAGGTTGATTGGATTGCAAGAATCACAAGGCTAATCATCATAAAAATATGAAAACTAAGGATAGGTGGGGCACTTTTGGTGTGTCCAGAGGGGTTGGGCCAAACTCGACTCTAACTAACCTTAGGCAGAGTTCGACAACAAAAATGAGGGGGGAAAGCAAGATGAGAGAGGAAAGGGAAAAGACAAGAAGGCAAAAGAATTGAGGAATATAGAGGAAAGAAAATAGGATAAGTAAGAGGCTTAAAAAGTAGAATGAGGATCACATTTGTAAATGGTTGGAGAGAGAAGTATAAGGTACTATAATTTGTTCCCAGTACGTGAGGAAGGTAGGGTAGACCTAAGTAGTATTATTGTATAGATAAAATCTAAAGACACCAAACCGCCAAGAAGAGCACACAAAAGTTTAGAAGTACCAACATAGAGGTGGAATGTTGCATTGGTTAGAGTAGTGGAATAATCAAACATTGCATAACGATACCAATGTAGAGGCTGAGGCAATGTTGGTCAGATCGGTGGAATAGTCAAACGATTGGTCCTAAACATCAATATTCCAGCTCATGATCTTTAAGTGGACTATTGTGCTAAATTGATTGGAGGTGGAGGCCCTTGCCTCTGGAGTCCCTCATTGGCTAGTGGATGAGAGTGGGAGATCTATGGAGTCCTTGGACTAGCCTTCCTTTCCAGTGCCCCAGTTTTTAGTAGAATCTAGATTCCCTTCATTAGATGGAGTTACTATGATAGCAAAATCAAGGTGGAGAACAAATATCTAGAGTCCCTGGTATATATGGAAGTTTGATTACTAGACTAGCCTTCTCAAGCCCTGAAATTAGACTTGCGGGTGACACCTGCACAAGGATTTTGATTCAACATATCTGAGGTTGGGAGGTCAGTATTTTCCTTGTCCTAGTGCCATTCTCTTTGAAAGTTGAGACTTACTTCCAACACTCATTCTCTCAAAAGTAGTGACCTACTTAAGTTAATCACACAAGAAATCTTGTTGTTTTGGTTGATAAGTTGAATGCAAGGTATGGTGACATATTTTTATAATAAATTCTATTGTTATTCTTCTTGTTATGCCAAATGTTGAATTGTTGTTACTAATATGTTGAATTTTGAGCTACTATTCTTGTTATGTTGATTGCTATTATTATTATGCTGAATTGTATACTATAAACTGTGATGCCCAAAGAATCACATGTTTGGATTGATTTTCAATATGCTCTGTGCTAGATATGATATACACAGTCACATGATTGGTATATTTTTAATGTATCTCTCTATGTATTGTGTTTAATTACCAACTTTTAGTTTATAATGAAGAGTATTCTAAGTACAATGTATAAGTCCTAGTCTTGAAGTTTACAACAAAATCTATGCATTATAATCATAGTATACGTTGCCAGGAATGGAATAAAGTGCTAGGCTTTATGGGTTTGTCCCTACTTGATGTTTGATATACATAATCTAAAATTTTTAACAATGGAATGAACTCGTGATTGTTGCATAAATTTGGTAATCTAAATCCCATCTTATTTTGAAAATGGATTTTGTAGGATGCAATTAAATCCAAGGTCCTTTGGATAGTTGATGGCATGCTATTTTTCTTGGTTATATTCAACATTGTGCATTTTTGTCTTGGTTTGGTTTGTGAAGATTGATATGACAACACTTCTCTTGTGCATGTAATGTTACTATTGGGGTTTTAATAAATAAGGAAATTTGCCCCTAAATGTTGATTTTGGTAATTTGTACCTGTTCATACTTTTCAGGAATGTGTCTAGAATCTCCTCATGATTTATATTGGTTTTGAAGAGGATTCTGGAGTGAGGTTGATTGGATAGTATTGATACAAAATCATGCTATGAATGATTTAGTAAGACAACGCTTAGTATTTTGCATATTCATGCCCTATTTGAATTATTATACCTACAAGTTTCACTTCAGAAAGAAGGTCATTCAATTTAAATCACAAGGCTTTCATAAAATGTTGTAGTTTTTCCATTGTGAAAAAGTGAAATAGATTTCTAAAATTGTCAATGTTACGTAACTTCCAAAATTGTCAATGTTACGTAACTTCCATAAAAATATAGGTAAAAAATTAAAATACAAGGTAAACATAAACAAAGGCTCTGAGAATTGGTCTAAATGACTTGTTGTTTTGGTTGAATTTTTGTTTTGGTTAAGTGCCTCTTATAGAATTGGATTTGGGCATGGATTTTCATTACAAATGTTCTACATTTTATAGTTATTGTGTGGTATAAAAATGGTTATTTGAAAGGAAAAATACTTTTAGATCTCAACAATTAAACTTCATTTTTGCAATTTGCGTAATCCTTTTGCCTTAGAATGGTGATGTGTTAGGAAATTTCAAAAGTTGTAACCACATTATTTTGCTTGATCCATATGTTGGACTTAGTAGTTCTATTTGCTAGCTCAACTAATTTAGTGTCTAGATGTATTTGTTGCAATTAAGTGGGAATGAATTTCATGAAAGAATCTTGTGTAATTTATGAATTTACAAATAGAAGTAATGGATAAATAGGGGGCATAGGTGTTTAATTTATGAATTTACAAATAGAGGTAATGGATAAATAGGGGACATAAATTAATTGTGTATGTGTTCCTTCAACTCTCTTAATATATGATTCAGTTGTACTTCCTCCAAATGTTTCTTTTATTTTATTATCCTTTCTTGTCCACAACTTGAAAGTTTCAAAAAAAGGAAATGAAATATGACGTGTTATATTTCATAAGGAATGACCTTAATGTTCATGAGATTTCGCATTTCATGAATGCTTTCCGAAGATCAAATGATGATGAATGCTTTAAGGGTGCTAAATAAAACAATGTTTCAAGAAATTAGTTGGGAGGTTAGAGCTAAGGCAAATGCTAGTAGTGGGAAAAAATCAATTTCCATTATGTCATTGCTAAATTGAGATGCTAATTTGTTGTGCTATATGTTGGTCAATAACACACAATTTGCTAAAATTTCAATTGATTCCTTTCTAGTTTAATTTTCAATTGGTATCATTCTTTCAAGATGAATGAGGCTTAGATACCATCATTGCTCTATGCATTATCATTTTTTTTTTCTAGTGGTTAGATACCAATGTTGTTTATAACAGGAGATTTATACAACATTCTCATGACTAAGAAACACACACACACATATTCATATATATTTCGTAGTATTTTTGAAGGATACATGATAAAGTTAGTGTGTTGTGTTTTCTTAACCATTGGATAGCCATGAGAACTTGAAGGAAACCCTCACATACCTTGTGATCCTCATGTTGTTGAATTGCATTATCATATGTATGTTAAATATGGTGTGTAGGTAAATGTTGTATGTTGGAGCTTAAAATCAATGTTTTAGTGATTATAATTGATGGTTGGGGTCATTAGTTGGATGTATATAGAGTAAGCACAGTTGCATGAGTCAAATGAATGACTTATAATCGGTTTTACTCTAAAACAACGAATGTTCCAACATCTTCACAAATGCAAGATGGCTATACCAATAGCTATACGGGCCAACACAATGCTTTATTATCAAAGAAATAAATCACTCCAACAAATGTAAAGTCAAGAACAATCTTCAAAATTGTCGCATTGCTCCAATATCAATGTGATTACTAAAATATTCAGTAGAGGATGAAGAGATACAAGACCAATGCCATACACTGATTCCTTTTGATCCTGTTACTCCACATCTAGCCATCCCTTTCATTGTGCAGATAGGCTATATGTATAATAAGTGACAAACTACAAAATAGTGGAGTATGTGTGATTGAAATAGAAATTGAGATATATTATTGCACTTAAGAGATTATGACATCCCTTGATCTCAACACTCTTTCTATAATGGATAGTGGATAGTTATTAGCTATTGGTGAATCTTCAAAATACTATTCAAGAATGAAATTTTGCAAAAAATGTATACCCCATTACCATAATTGCACACTAGGAGTCGGGTTAGTTTAGTAGCCACATCTGGTTATCAAATTATATAAGTGGGTGTGTTACACACATCATGAGGAACTTGTTTCAACTTAGATAAGGGGGTGTGTTACCCTACTCAAGCAACTACTACAACTGCATCTTCACCTCATTTACTTCTAGAATAGACTATCTATAAAACCCAATGTTTGGTAGTGAAGAGTTGATGAAAGTGAAGACATCCCTAGATGTGAGCACTAAGGCACAAAGAGAGCAGTGGGAAGATTTACTACAAGCACGCATGGAAGTGTTCCAGGAACCTATAGTGCTACTCCCGCCCAAAAGGGAAGTGAAGCATGAGATTCAATTGTTGTTGGACTCTCCATTATCGAACATCGAGTTGTAAAAATATCCTGCTTTAGAAGTAAACAAGGTGAATAAGAAATCACAATAGTTACTGAAGCAAGGTGTTTTTTTCCCAAGTACCTTAGCATGTGGCTCAACCATCATAATTATGCCCCAAAAGGATGAGGCTTGGTGAATGTGCTTTGATTTCAAGGAATTAAACAAAATTACGCTCAAGAACAAGTACCCCTTGCCAAGGATTGATAACATGTTGGACCAATTGCAACAAACAAAGTACTTCACTAAGTTGGATTTAAAATTTGGCTATCACTAGGTTCACATCAAAGAATAAGATACATGGAAGACCACCTTTAAAACAAGACAAGGTTTGTATGAGTGTTTAGTCATGCCATTTGGTCTATGCATTACACCAACTATATTCGTGAGATTATTGAATGATATACTACACCCATATTTAGATTCATGTGTTATTTTGTATTTGGATGATTAATAGTATACACTGCTAACTAGGAGAGACACGCCTCATATTTGATGTGGGTGTTAGAGAAATTAAAGAAGCATCAATTGTTAGCAGATCTTAATAAGTGCGAGTTTGAACATAAGTCTTTGATGTATTTAGGCTATGTGAATGGTGGAGGAGAGCTCAAGATAGCCCTTGCTAAAATAGAGGCCATTGTGAAATGGCCAGTGCCTACCAATATTTCTAAGGCAAAGAGTTTCATTGGGGCAACATTGTACCTAAGAAAACTCATAGCCCCATTTTCAACAATAAATGAACCACTCCACACCATAATAGTGAGTGGCTAGTGTTTCTAGTGGGGAAGGGTCAACAAAATGCCTTTGATGAGTTGAAGATGAAAATCAGTCACACACTGGTCCTTGAATTGCTAAACTTATAGCAACCCTTTGAAGTGGAGATGAATGCAAGTGGGTATGCTACAGGAGAAATAATGATGCAAGGAGGAAGGCTTGTATGCTATGATTTTGAAGTGTTTCATGGGGTTCTTCTCGACTACCCTATCTACAATAAGGAGCATTGTTCCCTAGTATAAGCTATCAAGAAGTGGAAGCACTATCCACTACAAAAGGAGATAATCATCCACACAAGTAAAGTACAAGAAGGGCAACACAAAAAAGTTGGCCAACATGCTTTCAAGGCCATCCATATCAAGAATTATAGATTTAGGAACTTTGATGCACAAGGGTCCTTTTACCTATGATGCATACAGATAGACATATATAGAGGATGAGGACTTTAAGGAGGTGTTTCAATAGTTGTAAAGCTAGAGTCATGTAAGCAATGGAGATAACACAATTGATTATCCAACTCCAGAATGGGTTATTGTATAAGTTGGACAACTTATTTGTTCTTAAAGGTGAGAGAATGCAACTAATCAGAGAGGCTCACACCTCCAAGGTTGCAAGACATTTTGGTGTAGGGAAAACAATGGTCGACTTACAAAGGTATGTGTACTAGGCCAAAATGAAAGAAGATGTAGCTAGGTTCATAAGAGGATGTACAATTTGTTGTACTAGCATTGAACCTAGTAACAAGAGATAGGGTTTATACCAATGTTGCACTTAATCATGATAATACTGTAATTATCGCGATAAAACTTCCAAAACCAACCTTAGCAATAATATCGACAATAATTATCATGATAATTTTCCCTTTTGAAATTATCACGATAATTTTGTCAATTTAAACTTATTACCAAATTTTTTCTTTCAACCCTATTTTTTTAAAAGTGAGTTAGGTAATTGAGTTGTGAGGGTACCTTAAATTTTTTCATCAAACAAACAAGGGGACACATGTTGTTTTCATTTCCCATCATTCATCTCATGAGACACATACCCTAGTAGTTAATGGTAATATTAAATTCTTTAAGTAAAAGTGATATTTTCCTTTATCTTTGAATTTCATCCTTTTACTTACATTTTTAACATTGCCATTAATTGACTCAGGATATTTCAGAATGGTACTGACCTCATTGGATTTCATATGGAGAAAGTAGAAGTTTAGGTCCCACTCAAAATCCAGCAGAATTACTAGTTTTTAGGATTTTAGGGTTGGTAGGATTACAATGTTTCCATTGGATTATGTGATGTACAAGGGTGTGGAACTAGCATTTAATCAAGATCACCAAGCCCTCTATGTACCTTGATGTGGTGTGGCATTGACTATTGATCTCCACCTTCACAAGCCTAGTAAAAATATGCACCACTCAAGCAAAATCATTGATTATGATGTTCAACTTTTTCTATCTCATTTTAATGCTTAGAGGGTGATCTTGATGAGGCGGCTCCCTATATAGGCAATAATTTTGATGTTATGTATCTATTAGTTGCAACATGATTTTATTTGGATTTCAAAGGCCATTTAAAGCCTCTTTATTGATCTATTTTGATTCAGAGATGGATTTCACTCAATGATATTTTGGTTATATGCATCATTACTATATACATGAGAAATTTTACATATTTGTGTATAATAATTTGTATTCTTTGTTTTTTTCCCGGGGAGAAATATCATAATTTTCATTGATTTTAGAAAATTACAAGTTGTAGATGCTTAAAAGCATATGAAGAAATGTGGGCAGAGCCACTTACAAAACAATACTCCAAATGAAGTATTCCAGAAAAGCCCTGAGACAGGGCAGAAAGAACAAATGGGTATGTAAACCCTAGCACATCTGTAGAAAAAACAGGGGCCCAAAAAACCCCAAAAGGCCAATATTGAGCCCCGAAATAGACCTATAGAGGGAAACCCATACCCATTACAAAAAACAACAAAGAGAGCAGAGGTGCAGCACCAAGAAAGAAACGTCCGAACAACCGTTTAGCTCAGACCCGACATCGAACCACCACAAGCGGATATAAACTCCTAAGGAGAGAAATCGAGAACAGAAAGCTCTAGATATGGTTGCCCCGACAAGAAATAAAGGCACGAAATGAGGCAGAGAGCAGCCAAGGTAGCCAATCCTCCCCCACCCCCTCAGAACTCTCCTCTTGAAACAGACAAACCATAGGTAAGAATAGCTGCCCCATACTTCCTCAGCAACCTTCAAAAACCTCGGCAAACCCATCCATGTTGTAGCGGCACAAAACAAGGCAGAGACAATCTCCTCCACAACCCTGTTCCCTCAACGCTCAAAAAATAGCAGTAGGCCAGTGTGCGTCCAAAATAGAACCGTCTGCCACAGCAAGAAACCCATGTGGTTCCAGCCAGAGCAAAGGCGAAATCGGGGGCAGAGGTGGCTAGGGAAGCCTCCTTGCTCCCCCGCAATGAAAACCCTAGAGACCAGTAACAATTTTTTTCCCTGCTCTTGCTCCGCCCAGACCTGTTCCTTCAGCTAAAAATGAAACTCAAAATTTCCCTCACTATCGGCCTCGCTCCACCCACAAACCCTCAGCGCTCACGCTCCTCCCTCAATGCTCTAAGTTTAGCCCTTACCGCTTTGCTTCACAACTCCTTGTAGCTCCCAGTGCTCCCCACAGCTTCACAGAGTGCCCCTCACACAACTCCAAAGCAAGATACACTATTATTAAGGGTTCCATAGTGTTAATGGTGTTCATTTAAGACTCCGTTTTATCCGCCTATAATAATTTGTATTCATATACATGCACATAAATTATATGTTCTTTTCAAAATTTGAATATTTTATGTATTTTTTGGTTGGCCAATCTTTTGGTCTAGTTTTCATAGCATTGTTGAGGATGTTGCGACCATTTTCCATCAACAAATAAGGGGAAATTTGATGTTTTCATTGCCATGATTCATCTCATAAGATACATTTATTTTAGTTTTGATATAATTTTGTATCATTTTATTAGATCTTATGACTCATGACAAATAACATACAATATCAATATCTAATGTATCACTTGACATCTTATATATCGATTTTTATTTTCATATTTATGTAGCAATGCATTTGTTTGACGTTTATGTTGTTTTAGAAGTTGAAAATTTGAAAAAAAAATGGATGATTTTTGTATTTTTTTAAGTTTCCGATATTTTCCTTGATATCGTCGATAATTTGAATTTTGGACCTCCGTCGATAAATAGTCGATTCATAATAGTAAATGTAACATTGTTATATACCATCCCTTACCTATAATGACACATCATCGAGAAAGAATTTCCATGGACTTTGTGTGAGGTTTACCAATAACCAAGAAGGCATATGACTACTTGTTTGTGGTAGTTGACAAGTTTAGAAAGATGTACATTCTTATGCCCTATAAAAATACCATCAACAGGCAAGAAGCAACAAATTTGTTCTCTGGACAAGTTTGGGTCAAGGAAAATTTTAATGATGGAAATATATTTTTAAGTTTAGAAACCTTGGCGAATCTTACTAATCCCTAATATGCAAACTATAAAATATTTGGCTATGTTTTTGTAGAAATATTCAAATTTCTAATAATTTTATATAGGATCTATAATTTTTTGGTGATTTTTAAGGTAAGAAAATTTCATACCATAAAATTTGGGAGAATTATTTTTAGAAAAAATGAAAATTTGCGAATCATTTTTTTGGAAAAAGCATAGAAAATTAGCTCACATGCGAATATTAGCCCCTAAAATTTTCCATGGTTTGGGTGCAATTTGGAGTATCAAGGAGCATTGTTAGAAAACAAAGACACAATATTTGTGAGTGAAGCTTGGACTACATTGTGGGAGAATATGGACACAAAGTTGAAGAGGTCTACAACATTCCATCCACAAACACATGGGCAAACAAAAGTAGTCAGCAAGACTTCGGTGTAGCTTTTAAGTGGTTACAATTAGAAGGATTTGACAACTTGGAAAGAAAATCTAGTATATATAAAACACTCTTATAACAATGTAGTCGATGTTACTACTTGTAAGTATTGCTTTGAAACTTATTTTGGATAATGCCACCTTCACCTTTGGTTATTGCATATGGAATGAAAATCAAAAGCATCCGACAACTTAGAATGAAAAATATAGTATATACAGAACACTCTTATAACAAAGGAGTCCATACTTCTACTAGTAAGTCATCATTTGAAACTTTCTTAGGATGTTTTGCAATTTCACCTTTGGATATTGCATATGGACAACAAGGAGGAGTAAGGGAAAATCACATAGGGGATGCTTTAAGGGCAGTGAAATTTGTTGAGGACATAATATCATTGTGGTTAAACAAGGAGAGTCTACAAGGCCTTGGTAGGAAAAGTAAGGCTCTACATTATTGTACTTTCAAGGTACTGGAAAAGGTGGGAGTTAATGCCTTCCAAGTATACCACCATTCATGTGCATTTAATTAATGGTGAATTTGCAAAATCCAAAAATATATTAGCCATCCACGTTGGATAGTGAAGAAAAGTTGGTTCTACCTTCAATAGAGGACTTGGTTCCAGATGCTCAGGTAGAGTTAATAGAGGATACATTTTTGTACAAGAGGTCCAAAACTACAAGATAGGGGCAACATGACCTTTGGAAAGTTGGTTCGAAAGGACAACTTCCAAGATAAGCTAAAAGGTACTTTAGGAAGAAGGTAGAGGAAACAATTTCTCACCTCATCCAATAAAAATATTTTGGAGATAAAAGCCTCCCAAAATGGGGAAGTATGACTCAGATTGGACCATTATGTTGTTTTTCATCTCAATGCTTTCAAGGTGGAAAAATTAGATAAATCAAATTATTGGAGCATTTTTAGCAATGGGGCTCGATTTGGAGAATGGGTGTTAGAAATCTTTTGGGGCCATTTTGAGGCCCTAAATGACATTTTTTTAGAGTAAACTTTTCTACTTAAGTGTCACATCTCCCTAAAGTTATTATACACATAGAAAAACTTTCATATGGTCTAAAAAAGATGTTAATCAAAGTTGAAATTCTAAATTTATGCCTCTCGAAATTTGATCTATAACAATTGAAAACCATAACTTGAGATGATGCCACATCAACCCTCACTACTCACAAAAAAAGGGCTAGCCATGTGGGGATTATGAAGAAGACTCTAGAAGGATCGAGTTATAACTCGTATTAAGGGTCAAATGGGTCAAATCTAACCCCTGGTTGGCTATCCAGTTGTGTTATAATTGGCCCACTAGGAGGAAAAGATGTTCCATTCTATCTGCTTGCTTTTTGTTCCATAATAGAGCAAAGTAGCTAAGTGTGAATATAAATAGAGATAAAAATAGTGGGCATTTGTGTTCTATAGTAGCCAATGGGAAGCAAGTCTTAGGAAATTCTACAAAGTGCCTTCTCCTTTATATATGCATCATTTCCATTCCAGACAAACGAGAGTAGAGCAGTCTCACCTTCTAGCTACGTTTTCTCCCAAAAGGGTTTCCCAGATCATATCATGGTGTTTGGTGTGTGTTTGTATTTCACTATTTTATACTTTTTTCATTTTACCTATTGCATGCATAAGCAGAAAATAAGTAATTAATAAATCCATAAATCTAAGGAAAATTAACCTTCATTGTATAGATTTTCGATTATCAATCGATTTTTTATTAGATCTATTGCGAAGAAATGTCCAATCATGGAATATCCATGGTAGTTTATAGATCAATACGAGTATCTATATATATGACTAGTAAGAATTCTTAACTACAAAGTGTTCAAACTCAAAATAATGAACCGATACTTCATCAATCTTGTGAAGTATAAAAATAATTATGGCCTTCTCAGGAATCTTGCAATAAAAAATTTACATCGAATATATTTAGACAACGTTCACACTTGGTAGAATTCATACTGATAATTTCAACTCAACTCTTTGCTAACTGTAAATTTTATAGTCTAGAGTATCAACCATCATCCAACAAACTTTCAACAATTATTTGAGAATTTTGGGTGCACTTTGAAACAAGCAAGGAGTATTTGGATCATCATCCAACAAGCTTTCAACAATTATTTGAGAATTTTGTGTGCACTTTGAAACAAGCAAGCAATATTTGGATTGAGACCTAGTTTAGCTTCCATTTGGAGAAATGATGGTAGCAAGGAAATATAAGTGAAGTATATGGGGTTTAATAATTAACATTCAAAAATATTATTTTAGAAATGTCACATTTATGTTTGCTTTCTTGGATTTAGATGAAATTTTACATTAATGGGTTCTTGAGTTTCCAACTCTTCTTTGCAGCGATAAATAATATTCTTAATAGTTGCATGTTATGTTTCCCTCAAGACCTTTGCAATTTCTCTTGGAGATTGCATGGCATGAAATCCCATAGAAATTGTCGAAGCAATAATGGAATTTTGAGAATAATGGTATATGGTTATATAATTGGCTAGAACTCCTATTCACTATTCTTATGTTGCATAGGGACTTTATGATAACAATGGGTGGCAGTCATATCAATGACAATTTTTTTTATTTAAACCAATTAATTGAAGGCAAGATATTGTATTAATGTCTATATTCCAATAGTATTATAAGTTTTGTTAGAATTTGTGCATGTATAAAAATTCTCTTGCATGGAAGTTCCATGTAAAGAAGAAGCCATGTTTAATGTCCCCTTAGAATTTTAAATAACGCTAGGAATCTAATTTTATAGAGGTTGATCCTTATGCATATCCTTTGTTTACTTTAAATAATTGCTACATGGAGATGTTTAAGAATGGTAGTCAAAGATACAAGTAGGTTGTAAACTAGTTCAAATTTAATTGTTATTCATTTGTTCGGATGTTGAAACATCTACAAAAACTAACTAAAGCAGTGTTTTATGGTCAATCGATATATATATATTTCTTGAGCCACAAACTATGCTGCAGGATGTTTGGACTTCAATGTTTAACCAAGTATTGGGAATGTTCAATATGTATATAACTTGATGATGGTACTAATTAGACATTGTTGTAAAGCTCTACGAATTAGCCGAGGATTGTAAGGCAAAAATGCATAATGAATTCTATAAATAGCATTGATTTTCTTCAAATGGAAGTCAAATGAGACAATATTTTTCTGGAGTTCAAATTAAAATTAAAGAATATTTTACAATCATAACATCTTGTTCAATATCATGACATCATTATTGGACTACCTCTAACAAATATGTTGTAAGTAGATAGCCTAAGGGTTTAACACAACTGATTGTCACCAATGTTTTCAGTAAAGCCTTTTAATAAAAATCACATTCAAATTGTTGGGTCAATGTGTTTCGAACCACCCAATGTAGTTCATCATCAGGACTAAGATGGAAAGTTTGATCCCAGTGTGAAAATAAATAATGTATAAAGGGAGAGAAAATTGTTCCATAACGGTTAGAATATAACAGTAAAAAATAATAAAATAATAAATAATAACTAGTCAAGGGTTGATGTAACATTAAAAAATGGTTAGTCTTGTGCTAATAGGTGCCCAATTCAAATCCCTCTGGGTGAGGCATATTAGTCAACAAAGACAAGTTTACTAGGGATACCATCCATAAATGTGGGAAAGCATCCCTTGGGTTTCCCCAAAAGATTTTCCTTGGAAAAAAAGTTTGCATGCCTGAACACTAATTTACTGTGCTAATAATTTGCTTTGGAAATTGTTTTCATTATGTTACAATGTTTGTTTTCCTACAACACATTATATACTAAGAGATTGACCTTAACATGTACACTGATGCATTTCTTCTTGAAAATAGCTTCTTTAAAAACAACCATGAATATTGAGCAAGAGAAATTTATTGTACAACTAATACACATCATGTTTACCATTATTTAGTATTGAAACAATTCCTATCAAATTTATTTTAGTGTTTTTTTGACTAAGGGTCCCAAAATCACCTTCCTTACAGTGGGTTGTTTCCTACTAAATCCTAGGTTTGAACCAAATCCTATTAAATTTACCATTCCTCAGCGTGAACCAATTCCATTTGATAAATAATAATGCCTAATCCCTAATAAAACCATTGACATAATCGAAACATGCTTAATATACATTTCAAAAAGAAATTATATCATTGCTTTGCATGACATAATGTACCGGTTTCTTTCAAAATTTCAACCATGGTGTGCCTAATTAAATCCCTTCAACGGCTTAAAATCTCTATTACAACCTTGCGATGCAATACAATCCATATATTCTTCGAGCATGTTGGCAAGTACTAACTCCATTTGTCAAACAAAAAGAATGAAAGGTTGTCTCTTTCCTGTAGCTCACTGAAGAAAGGAAATGCCATTTAGTTGATTAGGGAAGGGAATGTTATTCCTTTTATGTAACTCAAGGAATCACCTAGACTATATAAAAGGGAAGGACATTTTCTTAAGGAAGATTAGAGAAGCATAAATCTCAAAACTAGCTATAAAAGTAAAATAAATAAGAGGAGATCCTATAAGAAGTAAAACAGAGTTAATCATTTATAAAAAAATGGCCATTGGAGACATAAATGATAACTACACTTTAGGTTCCTAATAAGTGTGTTTCATAATTTTTTTTTAATCCAATTGTCATTGGATAATTAACAAAAGGTAATACTCATTTTTGGTTGGGTTGGCTATCAACATGGTAAGAACCCAACAATGATGATTTTGATGAAAGAAGTAGGAAAGTTCGAAACTAAGAGGCTAAGGAATATATGGTTAATTGAGAAGATAGACCTATAGAATAAGAAAAATTGAGTTATATAATTTTGTTTGAAAAGTTTACCTCATTGAGTAAAATGATCACTAAAGGGAAAAAATACATGTTATAAGCTAGGGAAAGCAAGTCAGTTGAGGAAGGAAATCAACTATAAAGTTGCTAATAATGATCTAAAGACTCTTAAGTATCAGAACTCAGAAAATACTTGGAAACTTCAGCATTTTCCCTATTAATTTGACTATCTTCATTTGAATTCAAAATTATCAAATTATATTTAGATATGGTTCAACCATCAAAAACTAAAAAGGAGACAGAGATCACGGAGTTGATATTTCTATATAAATCAAATATGGTAGGTTATTCATATATTTTGCGCATGAATCAATAACTAAATATTGTCACATATGTATAAGCCATAGCAAATGTTAAACCACCTTGCCCTAGGCATTTTCCATAGGGCGGTGGATCCCCTCTAAAATGCAGGGTTCATTTTTCATTTTCATGGGCATTTCATCCCACATTGAGCACACAAGAAGAATTTTGGATAGTTACAAGTTGATGGCGACTTGGCCATGATAACATTAATGGATAATATGAGAATAAAGGAAGCCATAGAATAGGAACACCTAAGTTGATGGAGATCAAACTCAAGATGGAGAGAAAAAATCCTATCTCAAAGGATGCCGAGGTCAAGTGACAAAGGAAAGAGCTAATGAAGGAATGCCCAAGTTTGGAGTATTATTTCAGTCAATGCTCATTGAATGAGGAGTATTCACATCAAGGGAGAATTTTGATTGCTTGATCATGAACCCGCCCCCTTGTAGGAGGGATGTTAAAAACAAGAAACCATTAAAATCATGATAAAGTGACCTTATGGGGTGTTACACATTATCCAAGTCACATTCCGCATATTTAAAGGTTTGTATCCCCATTAAGACATTTTGGTAAAGACCAATGTTACATTTATCATTATCGACAATTTATTGTCATGGGTCCAAAATTTAAATATCGGCAATATTGGGGAAAATATAAAAAAATATTGGGAAACTTGAAAAAAATACAAAAATAATAAATTTTTCATATTTTTGTTCTTTTAAAGCAATATCAACATTAAACAAACACATGGTCACACAAATATGCAAAATAAAACTATAATATAAAATGTATAAGATGTCAAGTGGTACATCAATCATTTATAGTAGATACATAAATGTGATATTTGTCCTGACTCCTTAGTCATAAGTTTTGACAAGATAATAGTTAATACATAATCACATTAAAACAAAAATAAATGTATCTCAAGAGACATTTATATTCTAGATGTTATAATGATAATCCCATAAATTTACTACACTAGGAAGGTGTGGCCAAGGATTAGGTTTCCATCACCCTTGAGAAGCTTATGGATCCCATACAATTCCTTAGTTCCTATCTCTAATATCTCTTTCTAGGAGTATAAGGAATTTATTTCTTTGCAACAAGGACAATGTCTTGACCTAGAAGATGCCCTAATTGACTTACTCACAAGCCCAATTTGATGCATGTCCATTAATTTCTCATTTGGCCAATTTGATCACACAATAGTGGTTGTGCACAATACACCCTCGTCCATAATTGGTCCTTCAAGTGCTATCCCAACCTCATGTATGATTTTCTTGGCCCTCAAATATCTACTCACAACCTCTCTCAAAGAAAAATGACCCTAATCAATAGATCTATGAAGAAGCTAGAGAGACCCCTAACTTTGCCTATCTTGATGCAAATGGAAGGCATCATTCTCTTAAAAGAGTTTATGATCAAAAAGTTTGTTGGACTATGGCCAAGTCCTGCCTTAGATGTGTTGTAGTTGCTACAACACCCCTCCAAAATTTTACTTACACTTCGATTTTGGAGCCCACTTTTGTTCATAAGAACTGTCTTTTTAATTGTCATCAAGTGTTGTTCTTTTTTATTTAGTGTTGTAATGACTTATTTCTCAATGTAACGCTTGTGATGTCCTAACTGTGTTGCCATGATGGTGACTAGGTCTTGTCGTCAGTAGTTGTACAACTTCTAAACACAGGCAAACACCCTATCAAACACAAACTAAGTCTTGTCCTATTCAAGTACTGGTTTCTTGGCACGTCTTAAGGAACTACTCAATCCTCCATCACAAAGAATTGTGCAACTTCTTGTGGAACTGAACTATGCAATCTTTAGAGACAATTATCCATTTAGAAAGCAGACTGCACAATCATTACTATGAGTCAGAATTGCACAACTCACTGTGCCAGTGAATTGTGAAATCTCTTGCCATTGGGAATTGCATAGCCCCTTCTGCCAGTGAATTGCGCAACCCCCTAGTTCATCCAATTACACACTCCTAGAAAACGGGAAGTGTGCTTTCCTATCCAACAATGTGGCACACTTTTCCATTTCTGATACGAAGACAAGTGTCAGTCTCTCCTTGATTTTAGGCATGCGAGTTAGAAACCATAACCCTAATATTGTGGGAGAAAATCTATATAATAGAGGCTCATAGAGCTCATTCTCACATTCAACATTGGAACTCTAGCCACTATCATGAGTTCAAGGAGCTTTGTATTCTATTCACAACACCTTTGGGTAAGTTTCTCAAGTGTCGCTTTTTACTATTTTTTTGTCGATTTTGTGTTTACAAGAATTGTTTTGCCTAATTTTTCTTGTAACAAGTGGCGTTTCTATTATTATTAGCTTATAAAAGTGCCGTTTCAGTCTTTTGGGCTTGTTTACAAGTGTCGCCAATTGTTTCTTGTGTTTTCGCCTACCAACAATTACTGCTACTGGGTCTACTTATGCATATGTGTTCTTCCCTTTACATAAATTTTTTTTTGTCAATGTTAATGACTGATCTGACTGGTTCCAAGACCAATCTACACTCTTCCCTTCCTCAGTCATAGGTTCTAAGTTTACCTCTCACCTGCAAGAGACTACACAATTTTCAAGTCTTGTTGGCCTCTCTCATAGTGCATTGCGTAATCACAAGTAGCAAGACCCTTCCCTTCCCAGAGTCATTTGTGCACACATTCACTAGCCTTCCTAAGTTGCATACTACACAATCATAGCCAATAGTGACGCTGCCTGGCAGTTGAAACTGCACATTGCACAATTCCTTCTCTCTCTCTCTCTCTAACATCTGAGACTATGCATTACACAGTTCTAGTCCACAAGCCAACTCCTTGTGATCCAGAATTATGTAGTCTTCCTCCACAACTGTGTAGTACGAAATTCAAGATCCCAATTTACCTCCTTGTAGCCCAAAATTTCACAATTCTTTCCCTCAATGACTGTTTTGCTACATGAAAGTTGATTTTTGAACTGATCTTTCTTGAGCTAACTTGTTATTGGCATGAGTGCATCTTTTACAACGAGTATTGCATATCATAAGCACATCACTCTCTCATCATCTAGTAGCATCATGCCTCCCAAGAAATCAACATCAAAGGAGGTCACATAGAGAAATACCGAGTAATTCATTAACAACCCCTTAATATCAATCCCTATTCTATCAGATACACAATGTTACATTGAGAATGAGTCAACTGTCACTTGGATTACCATCAAGGATGTATTCACCTCAATAGAGTTCAAAGAAGATATGGAGGACAGGCAGGCTTATATCAAAATCCAACGATCAGGGTTCTACAGGGTTGCTTGCAAATTTTGAGTTTTACCATGTGAATATTTTATTATATGGATTTTGTAGGGCCAGGATACTAAGAGCATGAAATTGAACATTGCTAGTGGGAAACAACTTTCCTGCTATTGACCACATGACATTCACTTAATCTACCATTTTCCCAAGCTTGAACAACACCTAGATTCACATTTCTATCCAACTTTAGGCTATCTCAACACTAAAAAAGTGATCAAGTTATAGTGGAAGGAACCGACCAAATTTCACCAACACCTAATAATACTTACAAAACCAAGTCCATTATAATGGTATATCAATACTTGACGATTATGTGTTTTCAAGTATATAGACAAAGGAGTACCTAATTCTTCCCAGAAGGATGGATCTACATGCTATATCTGATTGTCACATAACGAAGGATATTCAATTGGTCACATCTATTATCTCTGCAGCTGCAAATTAATATGAACAAGGTGAAAAACACACTACAAGGCAAGAAAAAACAATTTTACATGTCTTCCTACCTGTTAAATGGAATATGTGTTTGTAATGAGTTCCCTGGTCTGAAATGGAAATGGACACCTACAAAGGCCCCTATCCACATCTATTGCACATTGTTGGCATATTACAACTATCAAGGAGTATATGATAGAATTGTCGAGCAATTCTCAAGGTCTTACATCAGATGATATTTGAATAAGAGGTCTCTTGCATGTCCCATGAAGTAATGAAGTTAGTGGCAGAAGTAGCAGATTGGTTTTCCTCAGTAGACGGTACCCACCTCAAAGTGTTTGGCTATCAGAAACCACCTCATCTCTTGTTGAGGCATGCCACAAATAAAATGGTGATGTAGGAGATTTCCTATCATCTTATCACAGGTCTATCTTCAATGTTTCAAAGAAAGAAAAAGGCACCTTGCCTTCCTTTCCTTTGCAACTGGAATCCTATGAGAACAAGAACTTGAAGGCCACAAAAGCTAAAGTTAATAATTGGAAAGCCTTAAGTTCGGTACAATGGAATTTCATAGATACAATCCCTCAGGAGTTTACTAGAAACATTGTGCCAAGTTGCATTTTTCCTGGCCGCATGAGGCTTATGCCAGACTAGAGGAAGAGAAGATTAAGAATTGCTACAATGCCTCTCAGTCACATGTACTAAGCAAAGAGGTAGGCCCTTACAATGAATCTCCTAAGCAAGTGTTACCCATGAAGGAAAGCATAAGGAACAACACACTCAAGTGAGCATTAAATATTAGAGGAGTGTTGCTCATAATCCAGAAGAGGAGTAGAGTAGTAAGTTCAAAGCAAACACAATCATTCTGGAAGCAACCATGGCAATAGAAAGGTAGAGAAAGTTGTGAGAAGAATAGAAGAGGCAAGCGGAAGAATAGAAACAGGAGGAAGAGTGGAAACAAAATGAAGAGCAAGAAATGAAAGAAGATGAAGAGATGCAGGCATAGGAAGAACTAAAAAGGAAGGAAGAAGAAGAAGAAGCAAGAATGAATTTGTTGGAGAAGGAACGAAAAAAACAACTAGAACATGAAGAAAATAGAAAAAGCAGGATCAAGACTTTGTAAAAGAAATTGAGGAGAAAATAATGGCCCACGACATGGATATTAAGTAGGTGGAGAAGAACCAAGAGGCCAACATCATGCTTGTTGTAGAAGATCTCAATAATTAGCCTTTACCTCCCTTCATAGATGGTGAGGAAATGGGAATCTCTCCTTCAGACGATGATATGGTCATGCATATTTACAACCCGACCTTTGGTCAGATCAAGAGCAAGATAATACAAGAAAGGAGGAAATATTTACCTAATGACTTGTTTCATCCTGCTTTCATTCATAGAGAGATGATGATTGTTATTAACACTAGAAGGAATCCAAAGACAATTGCAACAAGACACTTGGCCTTTGCAGGAGCTACCAAAGCAAATACAAACTTCTTGATGGCGAAAAACTAGCGAATGAAAAATAATTTAGATGTTGCAAGACAACAAATAGATCATCTCCAAGTTGAGGTCCAATGATTGTCTTCCACGAATTATCACTTGAAATAATTTTAAGTAGCAATATATGGTGAAATCCAAGCATTGGGAGACACTATGAGGTAGCTCTATGAAGAGATGATCACCTTGCATAAGGTAGTAGTGTCATTGCATGATATGCAAAAGAGGTTGCGAGAAAATATGAAAGCTCTGAAAGTAATTCATGCAACCATTAGCGCGATCCATGAATGGGGCATCAAGTACAATGATGCACTAGTAGAGTTGCCCAAGAAAACAAGACAAGAAGCAAAGTTGGAAAAGGATGAGGTCAGAATGTTCATGGAAAGTAAGAAGCAACTCAGTACTTTTATGGCCATCATTATGGCCACCTACGAACGATCGTACAATGGTTTGGACTCCTTGGTAAGGATACATAGGATCCCTTCAGTTGGACCATTTGCAGAGGCAAAGGGCAGAAACATCATCATGTAGGAAATCCAAGAATACTTGGACAATCTGAAGTAGGTCACTCCAAAAGAAGACTTAGATATCACTAAAAAAAATGCACAGGCATATAGTTGGACCTACTAAAGTTAATATGAAATCGTCACTATTACAAAATAAGGCACAACATGGCTCATAAACCATTTACCTAGATGATATGGAAGCTAGAGTCAGATATCAATGAAACCTTCTTGTAAATTTTGAGGAGATATTTTCACAATAAAAAGCTTGGCATCAATATGTTACTACTGTTAGCGCTCAAATCTGCCTTAGGCTGAAATAAGGCAAGACTCAAGGCCACATCAAACCACGCTCAGCCTCGTAGCTAGCCCTACGAGGACGAGAGAGGGATCTCTCTGGGTCAAACTTGGTAAAATATAATAAAAAAGGCTTGAGATGACCGAATTGATGACTGATTTTAGGCTAGGTATGAAGTACAAAGAGTTTAGAATTGATTTTTAAATATTTTGTTGAATTCAA